>JAHWFP010153948.1:0-19254 GCA_023313725.1 Lithobius niger | reverse complement strand
AAAAAAAATTCAAGATTTTTACGCTACCAATTAAGAATAAGATTCTTACCAGTAATTGCTAAATGTGCTACAAATTTCCTTCAAAATCTGGTGAAATATTCTTCCGCAGATTTTTACCGATTGCCGAAGAATTACAAAAATTTGATATGTTGACGTGTTCGGGTTTAAAGAAACATATCGCCTGCCTTATAACCTTCCGCCTGCCTCACAACACCCACGCGACGAATACATCGGCGTATTTACCACAGCTAAGGTCAACTGAGACGGTAGCTTCGTTCCTCGCAGAGAAAAACGTAGCTACTGTCTCAATTGGCATTGCGCCTAATAGTCCAGCCAGCGTGAACCCATTGATTGTGTCGTCAAAAACCGGAATGATTCTTGTATTTTAAAATCACAATTTATAATTTTCTAGAATAGTGTCTTATAATTTTGCTTCGGCGATCTATTGGAATAATTAATTTTAATTTTTACTGCATTAGCCTTCTAGATTTTAGATCTCACAGTAATTACTAGCAAACGATTAAAATTAATACTGCGCACACACAGATAAAACTTCAAGGTCATTGTAGGCGCGCGATGCATCATTTATGTTCGGGACGAACGTAAATAAAGTTAGTAATATTCAACAGAAAATCTCCTAGACGCCACATTTTAAAACGGATTTTTAGCAAGGGAAAGACTAACGGTAAGTAAACAGACCTTTGGGGGCCGTACCTGATGTGGAGGATCGAGAAAAATGGCTCTGGGAGGTATATCCCTTTAAATGTCCTCAACTAAAACTGCTACATTTGTGTTACCATACGTGTGGGTTGTAAGTTAGGTTATAACTTAAGCAAGGTCCCCTCGCCATCAAGGTTCTGAACGGACAGAGTAACGACTAGAGAAGTAGTTTAACAATTAAGCAGCAGCTTCCCTACGCCAGCAACCCCCTATAGACTGTATTGAACAACACATCACATCCGGTTGGTGTGCGTGTAATATAGTTAACTAGAATTTCCAGGCCAGCTATACGCTAGCTGTTTCATAAACAATTCCTCCCCCCCCCCCCCGCCTCAACTCCATGTTGCAAACGGCGCGTCAAACACCACCTGTGCGTTCAATTATTTTTGGCTGGCTGATGAACGCTGATTGAGTGAGCGAACCCCGTCCGTGTATTTTTTCACGTTTTGAATATTTATCCGATTTCACTAATCCTTTAGTTTTGATCGTCCAGCAGCATCGTTAAAACAATCCACCCAAAACCAAAACTGGTCGAAAAACCCGCCAAGTTTCCAAAAACGATCGGCCTTTGAAGGTAGTGATATCATTCAACCAAGGTACGGCCACCAAGGTCAATCCTATTAGCCAAGTTAATCGCACCGACTAATTGTTCGAAATTAAATGAAACTTGAAGATTGCTACTCGCGATTCTTTGTGTCGCTGGCTAATATTACGGCGTGGTAAATTAAGTTTCACTGTTTACAGAGGCGTTATTGTTGCCAGTCACTTTTGCAACGTGGCAATGGTGAGCCCCGTGCAGCGCGGGTTTTAAGTGACTGTTGGAGTTTAAAGTGATTGTTGGCTACCCTACACACGGGACATCGGTATCAGGGCGTGTAAGGTGTAGATGACCAGATTGGCAAGGCCAGTTGCGATAACTACACAGTGTTAGATAGAGTGGCACTAGTTAGCTACACCTTAGCTCATGCATCACAAAAACTCTATAAGTAAAGGACGAAACAAATAGACGTAGTCTCAGTTTTAATCGTGCTCTTCTCATCGTGTACTAGTGTGTTTGTGTCTACCTGTGTTTCCGTCTGTATGCTTGATAACTTATCTAAAAAATGTCTGATTCATTTTTAATTTTCTGCAAGTATTCTCTGCAGTATTTATGGGTTTGAGTTCGTAAACCATCCCCCAATCATTTTTTTTTTTGCGAGGAGTCGCGTGACAAGAGTCCACTTTAGGATTAACATGCATAAAAACCCACGTAGAACGCTTCCTGTTTGTCGGATTTACTTGCTGTTTTCCGTATTCGCTACGGTTGGATTGCCCGTATATACATATCTTCAGCTGGACCAGAAAACTTATCCCCAAGGAATGGAAAGCAGACAATTTACTTAGAGGAAGAAGGTGGGCCATATCTGATGTCAATGTTGACTCTCTACAAGGTGACTAAAGTTCGGCGGTAGTTTTGTAGCTTACTATAGCCATACTGCCCATATGAGATACCTGCTTGTAACACGTCACATGATACAGGTCATATGAAGGGTGTATATAGCTAAAAGAACTAGACAATCTTAAATGACGGATCCTAGCCATCAAATAAACAAAAAAAGGTACATGAACACGTATGCCAGGAAAGCATTATTTTTCGAAGTTAAGAGATCTCTTAATTTAAAGGGCAATTACATCCATTTTGACATGCATGTTTGACTTTTGGATCACTTACACAATAACTAAACACGACACGGAGGTCGCCATTGTTTTGCTGGAACGCGTAGAAATTTAAATGCCGACAGACGGATCTCTTAGATTTCCACTCGGAGCCGATTTAGATAGCTGTATTGACTGTGAGGAGCTCAAGCGTCTGACGGCCTTAGCTGGCCACTACAACTGTCGGCCAGCTAAGGCCGTCGGACGCTTGAGCTCTCACAGCCAATAACGCTATCTCAATCGGCTCTGAGTCGAAATCGAAAAGTGACATCTGTTGGCATTAATTTTTGGCGTTCCAGCAAAACAATGGTGATCTCCGTGTCTTGGTGATGCAGTAATTAAATTGTTATATCGGACTTAAGTAACGTATTCTTACCACAATTCTTGTGTTTAGTTATTGTGTAAGTGATCCGAAAGTCAAACATGCATGTCAAAATGGATGTAATTGCCCTTTAAGCCTTCCAGTCCAGATTTCGCGGCCCGAAAGTGACCACGACAAAAGGCCTTCCTAAGCTATTGGCGACCCAACAATAACATTACGACCTTATACTGGAAAACATGGACACTGCCTCCGTGGGATACAAGTTGATTGGAAAATAGCGGAAGTGTCCTAGGACCATGGATTGCAAGATCGAGGGGTCCGACAAGCGTGTAAATCATGACACCGTATGATTTACGGGAGGTAAATCATTGGTAAATTAATAAATCAGTAAATCAATGTAAATCAATAAATCAGAAGCAAATCAGTACATCACTGATCAAGCACACTATACCACCCGCCATGGCAGTTTGCTGTGAAGTGCATATCACGTGACTGGGCTAGTCCAATCAGACGGCCAAACAGCCGTTGTTCTCGTTCGTCATTGGCTAACTCATGGTGACGTCACGGCAACAGCCATTGCGCATGGTTTAGTCAAGCCTCTGTCGGACGCCTCGTGCAAGATGCATGGAAAGGATATCTGTAGCTTAGAACGGAGGGCTTTCTACACCTAGGTGTTTACGGAGTTTTTTGTTGCTTTGATCTATACGTTACCAGACCTTTTGATTAAAATCGTTCCAAACACCTAATATACGTGCTGAAGCCAAATACCAAATAAAATAAAATAAAATTAAAATAAATCTAGCATAACGACGGTTGCACCGCGTGTTCCTGTTTACACAAACAACTAGCTCACAAACAACTAGCGCGGTTTCCGTTGACTGTAAAAACGGTTTGTCAACTGTTTACGAGTGCAGGCAAAAGTTTGAACCAATGTTGAAATTTAAAGATTACAAATTTTGAAATTTAAATTTAAAATGTTAAATGAGAAACGGTAAAAGTCAAGATTAATAATTATAAATTAAACAAACATTTTTAAAAACCTAAAAAATTCAAAATCAAAACAATTAATATATTTAAAAAAAATAATAAGCACAGGTGACTAATTCCCATCCGCCAGACTGTTTGAAATCATCAAAATTTTCGAAACGATTCGACTCACTTTTACAAGTAACCTTCCTAGCACAGCAGGATACCAACATAGACAGGTTGACACCCTGCTACACAGGAAGAAGCCTAAAAAAAAAAGACAAGCCTTTCGACAATTTCGTTGATTTAAGTGTCCTGAAGACGATAATTGTTTCATTGTATTAGTAATTTTTAGTTCCTACGCCCCGCTGCAACTTCTTTTTATTCAAAAACTTAAAATTCATAATTTTAGTAAACACCATCGGTGCAACTTAAAGGGCACTAACTTTTTAAGGGTTAAGTGCTGAAACAAAAATAATACATCAGCCCTCTATTATCAAGCTTACTTTCCGAGAGCGTGGGTTGTGTAGTCTTCTCTCTTCAATGCTTCTGGAAGCAATCTAAATTTCGTTGGGATTCCGTAGGGTTCCAATAATTGAAGAACTCCTCTCTGAAAGACGGGACAAGGTAAAAGTTGAAATGGGAATCCGGGGATACTCATTTACACTATATTAACACGTCTCACGTTTTTAAATACACCTCGTCACCCCTGAACACTCCGCAACACCCCTGAACACTCTGCAACACTCTCGAACACTCCTAAACACTGCTGAACACCCCCTGAACACTCCTGAACACTCCTAAACACTCCTGAACATGTTCATAAACACTCCCGAACACTCCTGAACACCACTAAACACTCCTGAACACTCCCGAACACTCCTCACCACAGTAAAATCAATTAGTTGTGGGTGAACGAAATTGTAAAAATAGGGAACCTCCTGGATCTCAAAGGCCATCTCAAAAAACAATATTTAATTTTCAACCAGTATATGGCTGGTTTTGGTCACAATAAATGCCAGTTACAAAAAAAAAACACATAAAAAAGGGAACAGCATGGTGCTGCTGGTATAACCAGTCCCACCATCTTGAAAGTGAATCACTTTCAAAATGGCGGGTCTGGCAATGACAGCAGCACCATGCTGATCCCGTTTTTTTTTGCATGCAATATGGGGACCTTTATTTTTTGGCTCTTTCCCCACGGTTCGTGGCTTTTTTGGGTGGATTTTTATGGGTTTTGCGAGGTTTAGGGGGGGATTTTCGTTTGAATCCGTGCCGGCATTATACCACGGGTTATTGCCCTGCCTTTGAAGGGCCCCTCCATCAGGGCCCATGTGTAACTGAACACCCGGGGGGCTTCGCATGCATTTCGTTTCTCTTAGCCAAGGCCGACTGAGGTAGAAATTATGTATCTTGCCTCCCAGCTCCACACCGGTTCCCGTGCGTGACGAGATTTTAGCGATATTAAATCAACCGGCTTTCCTTCCCGGCCGGCATTGTGACAAGTCTTGGAATAGAAAGCGAGAGTTACAACACGAATACTCCCATGGCCTAGGTACTCATAAACATTCATAAACTCCTGGCACACATAAATAGGCAACAATTTGCGTATTCATTTCAAGGCTTTACAAAACTATTTTATTATAGCTGCATGACTATGTTTCACAGAGGTAAAATAGTTATTTAAAGCTTTGTAATTAATATAGGAATTGTTGGCTATTTACTTTAGTTAACAAAAGTAGCCGAAATTGTTTACAGATGTGCCATGAAATATCAGTTATAGTATTCGTTGTTTTGTATTGTAAACGATAGTTACAAACTTAATCTGAATGAAAGAGCACCAGAGCTAATGTTGGTTCTTTTTTTTTTCCAGATCTAAACCTTTCGAGGAGCTTTATTATCCATATAACATTCTATTTTGGAAAGCAAAACATTTTATTGTTCTTATGTTTTTCTTTCCAAAATAGAATGTTATAAGGGCAATAAGGCTCTTTGAAAGATTTAGATCTGGAGGGAAAAAAAACCGGTATTAGATCTGCTGGCATGGTAACCAACCAGGATACACAGTGTATCCATACTTCTTCCAGTGCTATGCGGGGCCCTAGCGGTAGTTGCGGCTACAAATACCTCTAACAATGCTTTGTCTTTGGCCATCTTCGAAAGCAAAAGCATTGTACTAGTATAGCCGCAACTGCCGCTAGGGCTCCGGGTAGCAATGGAAGAAATAGAATGCTATATCTAATAACTTTCTAATCTATGCCTATACTCACCTGTAGGCCTAGTCTGCTGGCATGGTAACCGGTCAGGAATGACGCTCTCGATCTGAAAGAATTTAATGGAGAAAAAAAGTTTAAAACTGCGGTTTAATAAAACAGGAAACTCAAAATAAGTTCCAACAAATATTAGGCCGAAGAAACAATTTTTTTTTTTAGTTTGGCATCCTTGCCGTAGTATCATTTAGTTCTGCCGGATGAGAATTTTGTACAGTAATTCACAAAAATGAAATCTAGACATGCGCTAGTGTGTCGCACCAAGTTAGGCAACCAAACATCACAACAAACATCACATCAATTCAATTGTCGAGGTTGTAAGCCATTGTAGAGCGGCGACATAGCGTCAATGTCTTATATCTTGAAGCATAGTTGGGCACATTTCAGGTACTTGGGGAAAAATAATAATGCGGTACAAAAGCTTAAATTGTGATGAAATCGAGAGCAATGACCCACCTGACAAAACTTAACTCTTGTAGGAATGCCAGCTAAGCTGCTTTCAATGCAAAATCTGACAAAATCTGATCGAAATGTGTTACTAGTTAGCTACTAGCTAGCTAGTGTCGTGCTTCACACACCTTGGGATGACGTCAAATGTGAAACGTCACGAAGCCTCAATCGTAGTCCGCAAAATTACGCTGATGCGTGCAGTGAAGCCAAGTCCAACCCCATGGCGGCCTGGAGGTGGTACGGGACCCAACGAGTCGGCCCAACGCCTACGTGTCAAGAGCTCACGAAGGAAGATGGTGGTCGTTTTTATACTCAAGGAGAGATTTGCATAAAAGATAAAAAAGATTAGATCTTTAGAGTAAATATTATAGATCTATTAATGTTTTTAAGATTTAGATTAATAAAAATATTACAGTCGAAGACCGTAATTAGGGCAAACACTCAACAACTACAATATAGGAATTATTAATAAATTAAATGATGACGTACATGATGACGAGGTCAAACGCACAACATACATGGAGCAATCGCACCACCAAAGCCGGCATTTCTCCTACCTACTACAAATCAACCGCAGGTGTGAGCCTAAGAGCAAAACAATGGCGGCAAGGCCATAGTGAAGCACGACACTAGTCCGCTCATCCCCATGTTAAATCCCATAGGTTGATTATTCATCGATACCGAGATAACGGGAAGTCTTCCAGCTATGAGATTGGATGAATGGGTGCAGTACAATACGAAATGCGTACCTTTTATGGTTTGAGGCTTGAGGGCGTAATGGGGATGGCGTGGGACGAACGCGTAAGTACGAAAATATTGTTACAACCATTGTTAGTATTGTCGGCATCGTCTCTCATTGGACGGCCAAAGTTCCGACAGTGATAATGTGTATACTGACGTGCGTGCCTAGACACACACTAGTGCATCACGATAAATGTAAACAACGTTGCAAAGAAATTGTATCCACGTCAGTTCCCGAAAAATAAACCAACTGTACAAACAAAGCAAAATAAACAAAGCTAAAAACGGGTAAAGAGACCACCAAGTTGAGAGTGGTTCGGCCCTTCAAAGGAGTGATATAAACACACCAAAACTAACTAAATAAAACAAATTACAACAAAATTAAAACCAAACCAAAAACCTATAAAGAGATGACTAAGTTGAGAACGGTTCGAGCCTATAGGCAAAAGATAGTATCAAAGTGTTGAAAACCAATTTCTTGTTGACGTGGCACTTTATTACAAATCTCCACGGTAGTGGAGTTGAGTAAATACACAATTTTAAAAAAAGGAGTGATATCATACCAAAAACGACACTGCCGGCACAGGAATTTCGAATGGCACTGCGATCGCAGATGCAGACGGTCGGCATAGTAGCGAATTTACAGGGATTCGTACGTAAGTTATCCATTAAGTGGCTCGTCCAAGGTGTTAGTATCACTTACTGGTAAGACTTAAGAATTTGGTCTTAAATGTCAAAGGTTCAATTCCCGCTCAGGCGGTCTGACATTTAAAGGCAAAAGCCAACGTAAACATCTGTATTCATTTATAATAGTACCCTTGACATGTAAAACCAATGATGAGAGTGGAAGGGTGACACAAACACAATTTTGCAAGTACAGTACACCTTTAGACCAGTTCACCCGATTTAACGCTGACAGTTCGCATGATTTATTTGAAATTCATACGACTACATAAAAATGAAAACAAATTATATTTGTGTAGGTTAAATGTTACAAAACGCTTTGTGCCATGCCCCAATTGAAACTTGATATCCTGCATTTAATACCAGGATGGACTAATTTCCTTCCTTTTAAAAAGGAAAAGGACAAAAGGACAGCGTTACCCAAGGGAAAATCCGCCTGTGGGATCACGCCAAGTATTTTATGATTGCTAACCTTTTGAAATCGTTGCTAAACACACAAATGTTTATGCGACCCGTTGTCAACATCACGGTCGTTGTGATGGGAATGAGAAAAATTTATTCCAATGTGTAGCAGACGTCTTCTTTCCCAGAAGACCATTTTCTGATAAATCGTGCTTCTATTTGTAAGGGACAGTCATCTTCATTCCCATGATGGTAACCGTCTGTTGATAAGTCCTGATTCTACTTTTAAAGGGGCAGTCATCTTCTTTCCCATGGTGGTAACCATTTGCTGATAAGTCCTGCTTCTATATTTGTAAGGGACAGTCATCTTCATTCCCATGATGGTAACCGTTTGTTTATTATTCCTGCTTCTATTTTTAATGGGACAGTCATTCTTGCCCCATAACTGCCTCGTGCAACACTTAGGTTCGTGATGGTTACCGACCCATGGACCTTGGTGATAATGCTATAATGTGCTGGTTTTGGGATGATGTCACCAGTGAGGGCGAGCGCTACCATGTTCCTATGGAAACAGTGGGGTCACGTGGTATCAACCGCGAAGAAGCTGCTATACCATCATAATGACAAGTCACGGTTAACGTTCGAACGTCTACGCACGGTAACTGAAATATGCGTGCGATATGCCAAATACAGTTCCCACTATTCAACTTAGTATTTCCTAATCGCCATACATCAGAAAAGATTTATAACAATATAATAACTAACAGAAGGTGAATAAAGTGTTGTCATTTTATGAGGAGTGTCGTGATATCTTAATGCTCATTTCGTTTGGATGAAATGTCCTTTTTACTGTGCTTTTCTTTAGCCTATTATTCTCTAAATTGATGCAGCACTTTCAACCAGCTTCAAAATAAGGCAAGTTTTTCTTCTCGATTCACACGGTGCACTTGAGTGGTTTTTATCGTGTTGCGTATTTCACATTTTTTTCTTGTATCAGCAAATAGACTTTTCAGCGTCTCTAAGAAATAGATTTTGTGAATGGTGCTAACCAATCGAAGGAAATAAAGGAAGGAAGGGCACATCAGTACATTTGGTATTTCCACCTACCCTTGCACGAATCTGGGCTACAAGTGGCTGAACACTGAATAGCATAGGGGGATGGAGAGAATGAGATACCAACACTGGAGTTCAAAAGAATGGGTACAGAAGAATGATGGGCTGATGTCACAGATGCGGCTGGAAAGCCACAGAGAATGTAATAACAACGTCCGCACTCAATATCATTCTGGGTTTAAGACAATTAATCCCTTGGTTTGAATACAACTCTGGTTGATAAATCCTTTTCATTCAGCAATTAAACAGATATGGTTTATTACTATACATTTAAACGTAATAACCTTGACTTCATTCATACTGCATCAGAGGCTTAACTTCAAAATTGGGGCCTGCAGTTCTCGCCACACAAGGGGAGAACCGAGTGGAAGGCCCCTTTCATTAAACAAAAGAATTGCAGTTTTGCCACACAAGGCAAATACCCCTGTAGAAGCCGCCCCCGTCATAAAAATAATGCCGTTTTTGCTACACAAGGCGAGAGGAGCCCAGTGGAGACCGTCCTTTACATACAAAAATGTTGAAGTTTCTGCCACACACAGAAAAAAAGAAAAGAAAAGAAATACAGTTTTGCCACACAAGGCAGTAGGCCAGTGGAACTGCCCTCCCATGCCCCTCATAGAAAAAAAAAATCAGTTTTTCTCACATAAGGCTATATCCCAGTGGAGCCTCCTCCTCCCCCCTGCTCCCCTCTCTGGCACTTCAACAAAATAAAACAATCAATTTTTGGTCACATGAGACACAACTTTCACGGAACGATAACAATACCCCATTTTCTGGTATTTTTTTGCGGTTACAACAAAATTTTAAATTGTGGCAAATTATGGGGGGGGGGGGGGGGGCAACGTTGGTGGGCCCAGAGGTGGCCGCCTCCTCTCCCTCATTGTAGTTACGCGGGCCACTGTACTGCATTCAATGTCATTCTGGGTTTAAGACAATTAATCCATCGGTTTGAATACCACTCTGGTTGATAAACTTTTTCATTCAGGAATTAAATGGATAAGGTTTATTACTGTAATTTAAACGTATCATTTGAACATTAAGAATAATTACAAAAGCGAGCCTTAGAATTACACGTACATCAATAGACACTGACACTATACGGTTCCGTTGCCAAGGTAATGCTGGACGCATCATTCAGTTAAGTTCCCATAGCACCGCCAGGGGCAGTAGTCATAAGGTCAAGAAACCGTGGGAAGAAATAAGCTTGTGCAGAGTAACTTACTGTTGTATCGGCAGCCGTTACTGGCGTTTGAGCTACCACCATTCTGCACTGACGCGCCGAACGTTTGTGGGTAGACCCGGCGGACACCCATATTGATTAAAGACTAAGGTCATCAGCCAGAGATCGGCGCCGGTTTCGAGTGGTGGACTGTTTCTGTGTCTGTGGCGGATGTCCTTACAGAGGAGCACCCAAGAAGTTCGTGTCTGGTCCAGACTCTATTATTATGGGCCTATGTGCTTGGTTTACCATGGTGTCGTGCTTTGTTTACCATGCTTAGTTACCACTTGTTGTAATTTGGATTACATTCCATTCCATTCCAATTCCTCCTTACAAAAACATCTAAGAGTGAATTTTCTGTGATTGCATTTGCCTTTTGTCCTCCCACGATTTAGACCCGCACACTAAAATTATATTCAACGATATACTGCATTATAGAGCAGCGTCATGTGACGTCATATCGGCTACAAGAGAGATAGCTGCAAGGGGCACTACATTAAAACGGAGGCTTAAACAACGGCACTTCTTGTCAAGGCAGTACTTTGAGAGCGGATTTCATAGGCCTAAAACAACGTTGTTTTCTCAAATCCCTTATGCTGCTAGGTTGGAATTGGAAAATAAAGATTCCACTTGCTTAAAAATGTCAGCAACTGCCAACAAATCGACAAAAATCGCGCATTATAGGCCTAAGCAATCCACTCTTAACAGCATTGTCTTCAGTAAGACGCCCTTCTTTTCCCCCTCCAGTGACCCTTGCAGCTATCCCAGTTACTGGCTCCAGCATAGAGTTATATACAATAATACAACGTTGTGTCACTACCCTATTATTTACCATCAATATTTTCTGTTTTTTCGCATAAGTTTATGATCCGCAAGTAGCTGTAAAACCGCAAGGGTTATTACGCGTCTAAGTCGGGCGAGCTTTATATTGCAACTTCCACCGCAATAAATCCCAATGGAACCAAATAACCAGCGTTGTATTTTCACTTGCTAAGCTTAAACATCTGCCATCAACTACCACTGAGCTCTCGTCAATACATTGTGTGAAATCCTTTTCACCTACTGTGTGCGCGGCGTATCTTGAGTTCTGTACGTATTTTGTGATCGGCGACGTCTTCCTGGAGGGGACGGTTTTAATCGATGGCCGCCATTGTTTTTGTAACTATTTTGGTTATCAACAAGGCACTCTGCTACCAAAAACATACAATCGATTATTTGTGTCGATTCTGGGGCGAAAGTCAATATGGGCTGCGCGGACACTATAATTAATCCAACGATGGTCGTATTTAGGTTGTTACACAGGATTGAGGGAGGTTATCCTGCAACCCTGTGTACTCACAAAAAGAAAACAACTTACGGCGTGCAAGTCGGCAGGGAATAGTGGTTATCCAGGATAACTCCTTCTTTGGCCAGTTTGTTCATGTACGGTGTATGGAATTTGGGGTTATGCCAGCCAACATCATTCCAGCCTGAAAGAAAAAAAAAGACCATGCAAATATGACAGCGTTTTTAAACGATACGAAAACAATCCAACAAAGGACATTATTTGTGTACGGTAGTGCAAGTAATTTCATGTTGGTGTGGGTATATAATTGCTGGAGACAGACTTTTTTCTTGATAGGATGAGGGTAAAGGTCCGAGAGGACGTTAAAGGGCAATTATACCCATTTTGACATGCATGTTTTACTTTTGGATCATTTACACAATAACCAAACACAAGAACTGCTGTAAGAATACGTTACGTACGTCCGATACAACAATTTAATTATTGCATCACCAAAACACGAGCTGGCCGACAGTTGTTGTGGCCAGCTAAGGCCGTCGGACGCTGGAGCTCTCACAGCCAATAGAGCTATCTCAATCGGCTGCGAGTCGAAATCGAAGAGTGACATCTCTCGGCATTAATTTCTGCGCATTCCAGAAAAACAATGGCGGTCTCCGTATCGTGTTTTGGTGATGCAATAATTAAATTGTTGTATCGGTCGTACGTAACGTATTCTTACAGCAGTTCTTGTGTTTAGTTATCATACACGGCGATAGATCTCACTGTAACGATCTCCAGGAAGAGAACTCACTGTAAAGATCTCACCAAAGAGAACTCTCTTTAAAGATCTGCATGTGAATTAATTGTAATTTCCGTGGGGGAAAATCACTGCAAATACACTGTAAGTGAAAACTCACCACAAACATCCCCGCGAAGAAAACTCAACAATTCGTTAAAAACATAATTTTTTTTATATGTAGTGCGCACAAAACTGTAAATGGAACCGTTGGTGTTACAGGGAATTTACAAATGGATACACTTCCGTAGCATGTGGGAGTGACCATGTTGTAACTCTCCACCACTAAATGGAAGAAAAAAAAAACATTTGACAACAGTAGTAAGGTTTCACGTGGACTAAACAGTACAGCAACACTGCAGTATCTGAAACCTTACAGGAGAGTTTATTTGTGTTCCTTTGCTGTTTTGACTTCGGATCACCTTACCTTAAGCATCGAACGAGTTCGTTTTTGTTTTCTAACCCATGGCGTAACTCTCACTGACTTTGTATTCCACCGCTTAATGCTACAAGGTCGTCTGAGAGGGAAACTGCAGCTTCGGCTTTCTGGCTCTAGGCCAATTGATTTAACAACGTTAAAATCTTATTTCCCTACGCAGTGCTAACGTGTTTAACTTCCAGTCACGCACGAAAACAGGCTCAGAGCTGGTAGGCAAGATACGCAATTTCTACCTCAGTAGACCTTGGCTTCAGAAACAAAACGTGTTTCAGTCGACTCATGAGGCCTTTGACAGGCCTTTGAGGCCCAGTATTATGAAGAAAATCCTAAGGTTTTTGAAGGTGTTGAATTCTGGAAGCAAGGCATTTACGCTACTGCGTCTGCATTCGATGAACGCTAACAATGGTCTGTTCCAGGGGGGTGTATTCAGAGCTTTGTGCATATTGTGATTCCATTGGCTGTTGGTTTTCCTGACTCCATTGGCGTCACAATGCAGCTCAACAGCATACGCACATGCGCACAAGTCAAACGGCATACTGCGCGTGCCTCCTGTGACGTCACGTAATGAACTGGGGAGTGACCAACCTTACTATATACAATCGTTCCATCAACCTTGGTCTGTTCCCACCAGACCAATAACTCACGAGTGGCTCTTCTGCAATCCGGATAACAGAAGCCACCGAGAAATACTTGCTGATGGATGCGGAAAGGGTGCATCGCCTTAACTGGCAAGATGGAGTGCCATCGTTAGGGACCACTCAGAATTTTTCAGAGGGGTGGGGGCCCCTCTTTGGAAGAAAGAGGGGGCCGGCTACAAATTTCTTTGCTGCTCTTCAATGTGGGGTGGCGGAGGGGATCAAAATTTTTCAATGGCTCTAAAAGGGGGAACTGTAATAATTTTTCAGTATTTTTTTTTTTGGGGGGGGGGGCACTTCTTGTTGCGCAAGTTATCCAAAAATGCTCTTCAAAATTCTTTTAAAAAGTTACACGGAAACAAGAAAATAATAATAGAATTTTAAAAATATCTCTTATCGTGGTGTCGCGCCAAGTTAGACAACAAACATCACATCAATTCAATTGTCAAGGTTGTAAACCAATGTAGCGCGACGCCATAGCGTCAGTGTCTTATATCCTGAAGCATAGTTGGGCACATTTCAGGTACTTGGGGAAAAATAATAATGTGGTACAAAAGCTTAAATTGTGTTGAAATCGAAAGCAATGATCCACCCGACAAAAATTAAATCGTGTAGGAATGTCAGCTAAGCTGCTTTCGATGCCAAATCTGACCCTCAATAACGTTGAAAATGTGGTACTACTATATTCTAGCTAGCTAATCCGTTCATCCCCATGTTAAAAATCCCATAGGGTGATTATTCATCGATACCGATATAACGGGAAGGCTTCCAGCTATGAAATTTGACGAATGGGTCCAGTACAATACGGACTGCGTACCTTTTATGGTTTGGAGCCTGGGGGCGTAACGGGGATGGCGTGGGAGGGCGCGTAGGTACAAAAATATTGTTGTAATCATTGTTAGTATTGTCGGCCTTGTCTTTTATAATCATTGTTAGTATTGTCGGCATCGTCTCTCATTGGACGGCCAAAGTTCGGACAATGAGAACGTGTATACTGAAGTGCGTACCTAGACACACACTAGTGTATCACGAAAAATCTAAACAACATTGCAAAGAAATTGTATTCACGTCCAATTCACGAAAAATAAACCAACTTTAAACACAAAGCAAAATAAACAAAGCCAAAAACTGGTAAATTGGCCACCAAGTTGAGAGTGGTTCGGCCCTTCAAAGGAGTGATATCAACACACCAAAACTAACTAAATATAACAAATTACAACAAAATTAAAACCAACAACTTATGAAGAGGTATTTAAGTTAAGAATGTTTCGGCCTATACGCAAAAGGTAGCAAATTGTTGAAAAACAATTTCTTGTTGACGTGCCGCTTTGTTACACATCTGCATGGTGGTGGAGTTGAGCAAGTACACAATTTAAAAAAAGGAGTGATATCATATCAAAAACCAAAACTGGTAAAAAGGGGCCAACAAGTTCCGAATGGTTCGGCCCTTCAAAGGGCTGATACCAACACACCAAAACATTCACCAACTTAATCGCACCGAATAATACTTTGGACGTTAAATGAAAACTTGAACATTGCTACCGAAAGTAGCAATGTTCTAGTTTTCATTTTACCTTCGAACTATTAAGCTGTGCGATTAACTTGGCGAATGTTTTGGTATGTTGATATTACTCCTTTTAAGGGCCGAACCATTGGGAACTTGGCGGCCCCTTTTACCAGTTTTGGTTTTTGATATGATATCTACAACATGCAGTTGTGGCCGGATACGAACAGCACCAAGCCTGCTGAATTGTTTAAAGTTAAGCCCTAACATGAATGCGGTCAAATTTGTTGGGAATTGTGTCAGTTTTGGGCTATGGAATATTTGCCAAGAAATCATAGTTTTGCAGACATAAAAAAAAAAATTCATTTTCTGGTGGCCATTTTCTAAGATGGCGGCCAGAAGCAGCGGTGGGATTGCTGGCAACTTTTGGTATGTTATTCGGGTATGCCTCGTGGACACATGTGCCAATTTTTAGCTTTATGTTATTTTTTTCCTACCTTTTATCTCATTTGTCGCTAATTCGACAGGCCTATATTGTATAGGTTTTACAATTCCAAAGATCAAAAAAATTGCATGGAGACACCAACCACAGTTGGTATTTGGCATGATTATGTGTATTATACTCTGCAGTCGACATTTCTGGCATACGATGGTGTTAATTGCATAGGAATGAATGCATAGACCTAAACGCAAACGGTATTCAACATTCACTTTTTCAATATTGGTTTTAAAAAAGATTTTTTGGTTTGGAATGTAAAGCGCACTTCGGGTCTTCAGTACTGAATGTGTGTAATGCTAAGACTATTTTTTTTTTGTTGGATGGGGGAGGGGCTACTTGAAAAAAAACAGTCCTTCAAAGTGGGGAGGGACCAAAATTATTCTAGGGAGAGTTAAAGGGGGACTAAAAATTTGGAAGATCTCCGCCACAAACGTCCAACCCCCACCCCACCGCTCACAAATTCTAAGCGGTCCCTTAGACGAATTCAAATTAGATCCAAATTGGGAATATATTCGTAGCCAATTCTACTAACCTGAAGTAAGTGTGAATTACGTACCGTACGACGATTGTAACGTACGACGAATTCGTTACTCACAAAAGGAAAGACGACAAAATCAAATTATGTATTAGTTTACATGACGATCCAAAACAAATGCAATAATTTAAAGAACAGTGTTAAAAGAACGGAACAAAAAATAATTCCACTAAATTAAATCACCCTAATTGGGCTGCCTTGCGTTAAGGGATGACGTAATTTTGACTTTTTGATTTTGAAATGTTTTCTCAATGCTGATTCTAACAACTTTGTCGCCATAATTATTGCTGCACATTTGTTTTTTTTAGGCCGTTTAAAATCGTGATATCAAACGCCGTTCTTTCGCAGAGTTAAATAAATACTTTAAAATTGCGCAATAATATTTTTTCATTTAACCTTCGAACTATTTTTCATTCGGTGGGACTAATTTGGCGAAAGAGCTTGGCGTTTGATATCACGGCTTCAAAAGGCGAAAAAGCTTGGTGGGAATCCTTAAGTTTTGTTTTGAGGAGATTTACGTTATACCTTGGCTTTCATTATTGTATACAATCCTCAAGTCATCAAGGATGACCCAGTTTGTAGGTCGGCTGTCGATCAATTCGAGATAACAGGAATGATGTCTTCACTTTTAACTGCGGTGAAGGGAAGGGACGGTGTCCTAATGGAACTGCTGGCCTGCAGGCGGAAGAGGAAACTACGTTCACTCCCTTTTTTTTTCGTCAATTTTTTTCTTCAAAACTATGTCGAACTGATGCAAGATTAATCTTATTGTGTCAACACGCAGGAAAGTTTGACCTCGCACTCAACAAGAAAATAACAATAAAACGATTGGTTTCTAGTTCTTAAAACAGATTCGGCATCACGGAGAGAAAGCCAAATGGTGTCGAAAATTAATAAAAAAAAAATACAGATGCAGACCTATTTACGTTGACTTTTGGTCTCAAATGTCAAACTGCCTGAGCGGGAATTGAACCCACGACCTTTGAAACCAAAGGCTGAAGTTCTACCGCTCAGCCATACTGACACGGCCAAACGGAAACGTCCATAGGCAGCATTTAACGCGCCTTTTAAGTCCAAAAGCCAACGTAAATAGATTTGCGTCTGTATATACTTATTACTGTTCGAGCCCATTTGGCTTTCCGTCCAGTTTGTAACCATATTTCACGCGCTATTTTGTGTTCCTTTCTGTTCACTCGGTGTGTGGTACGCAAACAAGCGTCCCTCCAGACAGAATGGAAAATGTTTGATCATATGTATACTAGAGGAAGCCCGTGCTTCGCATGGCTGGTCTTGGATGTATCGTTTGCAACACTGGTACAGTCTGGTTGTTCATGTGTACGTCCATGTTTCACCGCATTAAGTTTCCTCAATCCTAATTTTGCGCACACTGACTAACAAACGCTTTCACCGAATGCAGTTTGTTCAATCCAATTTTTGTGCACACTGGCTGACAAACACTTATTTTCGTTCGCTTCGCTCACTCAATCAGCGCATCCTGTGACTCAAATCACTTGATGCACCGTTTTAAAAATTGGCACGCGGAAGCATCGTTGCATCGTTTGCAATAACCGAACCAACCAACCAACGTAGTTTAGTTTGATTTCAAACTATGCGCGTTTAGATGAACCACAACAATCAACGGTTTAGACGAAAGTTTGAAATCCAAAGCACGTGGTCCCAGAATTGTTCACACGTAACACAACAAAAACACGAACACGTGCACCAAGAATGAAAAGCGATTAACGTGAATGTTAGATACTTATACGTGAGTCTTCTTCTTCATATCATGAGTTCCACGATCTCATTATGTAGATGTTGGCGTGTTAAATGCTGTCTGTGGACGTTTCCTTTTGGCCTTGTCAGTACATTTGCCGCCATATTGGCACCAGATTGGGACCAGTATGGGTTTTGGAGGGCATAACTACAAGGTGCACTACATAAAAATGGAGGGAAAAACAACGGAAGGGCGGATTTCTTAGGCTTAAAATAACGTTGTTTTCTCCAACAACAAAAATCGCGCGTTTTAGGTCTAAGAAATCACTCTTCACAGCATCGGTTTTAGTATGACGCCCTTCTGTTTCTCTCTGCAGTGCCCCTTGCAGCTAAACCATTAAGGCTCCAGCACAGAGTTATATACAATAATACTACGTTGTGTCACCGCTCTATACGGTTAATCTGTAGACCCACACACGTCACCGTGGGCCTCAACTTGGTGGCCTCTTCACCAGTTTTTGGCTTTGTTTATTTTGCTTTGTTTTTACAGTTAGTTTATTTTTCGGGATGTGATGTTTGTTGTGATGATTGTTGCCTAACTTGGCGCGACACACTAGCGTGTGTCTAAATGTAGATGCACCAAGAATTAATTTAGAAACTATTTGCATCTTAGTTCGACGGCCCCCAGTACATAATCATATTATGCCTGAAAATAAACAAGTATCGGAATATATTCCAATCTTGCACATACTCGAAGTTAAATTTTTTTCCAACCAGGGAACTTTGTCTTATAAACGCCAGCAGTCACCTCCAGCAGCCCTTACGACCAGCATTTGCAGGAAGTAATATCTGGGCTCCCTATTACCAGGTTTCACCCTGGCGTATAGGTTCATTTTTAGTATTTAAAATTGTATTTTTTTGTTGGGTTTTGTGGATTCGTCCAGTTTTTTTTTTTACATGTTTTGATTTATAGCCTAGTGGTACGTATTGCTTGAGAAAGAGTCGTATCCAAATCGAAAGGTCACCTTTTCAATTGTATGATTGTGCCACATATCGGCGTTACTACTTTTTAATCGTTGCGTTAACGCACTCTAAGAGGCCTTAGTTTCTCGGTCCGCGGGAGAACTGGCATAGAGCTGGGAGGCAAGAAAGATATCCCAGACGGCCTTGTCTTCTGTGGACGTAACTCCATCCTAGCTTTAAGATATTTCCAGCAGCAGAAGAGGTTTGCTTGGATCAGCACGACAAGAGTTATGAAACTCCAGTGAGGAGACATAAACAAACACC
>JAHWFP010153947.1:0-17374 GCA_023313725.1 Lithobius niger | reverse complement strand
AAACCTCCTAAAAATGCATTTAAAGTCCCTAAAAATGTATAAATTTTGGTGTCTTCTTCATATTTGCTCATTTTCAACTAAGACTAACTTTCATGCCTGTAGAACTGAACTGTCATTATAAATACAGCACAATAATTTATGTAGAAATTTAAGGCCTCGAAATAAGCTCACTAAAGAATTTCTTTTCCCTACTGAAAGAATAAAAAACTGTTTTTCTGAGTATTAGTGGCAGTGATAATACTCAACAGTAATCATTCATTCTTGTAGGTGCCCAATTTTAAATAATTCTGATCATAAATGTCACGCATAAATTCTTAAGCCGGAATTAATGTGCGTAATTTAGAATGAGAGTTATAGGCTGTGAAAGGGTGGTATGCATTTTCATTATACAAATAATGTCAATTTGAGTATTTTTACGGAGATTACAGGTTGATCCACAAAAAAACTGATGACCCACAATTTTCTAAGTCCAACTTTTCTAGTTAACACCCCTCAGAACCAGGAGAAAACAAATCAAATGGAAACGGGAAGATTTCTGTCTTCTTCTGGTTCTGTGGTGTGCTAACTAGAAAAGTTTGACTTAGAAAATTGTGGGTCATCAGTTTTTTTGTGGACCACCCTGTATTCATTCCTAATTTTATTTCATATTATAATTAATATTAATACAATTCATATTAACAGGGTTCACACAAGAAATTCAAGTACATTCAAGAACTTTTCCAAAACGGGTGTCATTTTTCAAGGACTATTCCTACACCAAAGCTGTTTTTTTAAGGACATTTGTTAACCAACAAGCTTACTCAAATAAGGTCTAGTTTTACAAGTGAAGAGCCAACAACAGCTCATTAAACAATCAAAATATACATAACAAATTTATGTATATAAATAAACATAACCAGAAAAAAACCCAAGGGAAAAATTCACGGGTAAAAAACGTGGAAAAACTTCTTTCTGGCTTTTTTCGTGTTGTAAGTTAGGTTAGGAGTATTATTTCAAATTAAGACGAAAAAAAATTAAATTAAAGGTCTTTCATGGATATAGCTAACAATTTCAAGGCCTGGAATTTTTTCTAAACAAATTCAAGCACTTTCAAGGACCTTGTGCGAACCCTGTCCCTTTAAGGACGGGCGAGGATGGGAGTGCCTGAATGCGGCCGCGATGACATCATCTCGTTTGTTGTAAATAAACGGCGATCCTATTGGTCAGAATGAAAAAACTTTCGGCCAATCAGAAACCAGATAGCTGAGCTTGGCCGACATATTTTATTTTTTTTAATATGGAGGCTCGTTTAGTATTTTTAATTCATTTGCAAACCTCGTCTTTTTCAATCTGCTGCGAAACTGGAAGTAAGGCCTAACGCACGACATCGTCGTGTAACTAAATCCTACTAAAATGTTGTCGGATGGATCGGATTTTGAGGGATTCGGTGACGATGAAATCAGTCAAGCCAGGCAACGTGCAAACAAAGTTACAGTTAGTGATATTGACATCAATTCGGTCAGCGATAGTGATGACAGCGACCGCGAAATACAGGAAAATTCCGACGACGAAGATGATGTTGCTGCCCTTGCCGCCCTAAAATGGACCGAATCGCTTCGAAACGAGGTGTTGGGGAAGTTTTCAAAGGCAAATTGTGGTGCTCAGCACAATTTGAATCCGGAAAGTGCATCATTCTTGGATTATTTTTTACTGATGTGTAGTGATAACGTGTTTCAGTTTATGGGTGGAGCAAACGAATTTGTACTTCGTGCAAAACATGCCCACGCCACCTGCTATGGTCAATGAGCCTACAGCAGGGAGGAGTCGCGGCGGGGCAGCAGTCTAACAAGTTGATCGTCAACACCATCAGGTGGAAGCAAAACAGCTTCATGGAAGGATTTAACTTTGAAAGAAATCCAATGTTTTATTGGTATAGTAATTCTAATGGGCATCCATAAACTACCAACACTGAAAAGCTATTGGAGCGAAAATGACGCACTGGGCGTGCCAAAAATACGGAATGCCATGACTCGTGATCGTTTTCTTGCAATTTTGAAATTTTTTCATTGCAACGATTCTACTAAAGAACCAGTGAGGACTACTGCTGAGTTTGACAAGCTGTACAAAGTACGACCGTTGCTGGAAATGGCTGAAAAAAACTTTTTAGACCGATATACGCCACATGGTAAACTGTCAGTCGCCGAAGCTACGAAAAAACAAAACAATATTTAAAACAATATTTAAAAAAAAATTAAAGCAAATCCCTGTGCAACTGAATTTTAGTTGAAACCCTTTATTTCTGTCGAGCGTAATGTAACCATACGTAAACTAGGAAAAAGGTCTAGGCAGAGGATGGCACTTCGTTGCCATTGAAATTGTATTTCTTTTTTATTACCATTAAGCTTGTTTTTTTTAAACATAACTAGTATAATTTGTTATCACTTTTTTAAAATTAACAATCAGCACGATTTATTTACAACTTCTTCAACAATTTAACTGTGCTCCTGAAACTGACGTTTCGAAATAATGTAACCATTTTATCGTGTTAGGCTTACAATTTTGTTGTTATCTGGCAAACAAATTTTAAACGTAATCATTAACTGCTTCCAAACAGTAAGTTTTATACATAAACAGGTCATTTTCACGTCGCTAAGGCCTACAGGAACTAGAAAGAATGCTATTTCATTTGAAACCTTAACCTTTCCACGCTACATGATTCTCTGGAACTGAACTTGGGACGAATTTGTAAAAAAAAATCAACGCTATAGTCCACTAGTAAAGGCCTCATCGTGTTTCGTGCTCTTCGGCCCAGTAGGCAAAACCCCCGCACGTGCAGGTACTGCGGGGGTGGTGGTTACGGCCCGCGCCCAATGTACACACTGAATTAACAACTAGCCAGTATTTACATCTAATCGCCACACCACTTGCTGCACAAAAGGCCTAGTAACGTAAACCGACAAGAGTTCTCAGTTTATAGTACTGTACTTACTGTACTTAGCAGAGTTTAATTACCGATTTAGTACCCTTGGTTAATGCTGCATGTTGCCTTTCAGGGGTACTGCCGTTGCACGCAAAGTTGTGAGTCATGTGATCTGATGTCACCAGGCCATGCACTATTGTGTGATGTGTAGTATACTGTAGTACTGCTTGGTCCGTACACTTGGATGTGACAGCAGTTAGGTGCATACAACCTGATACGTATCATTCGATACAGTTTGTTCTTTTTTTATTTGTTTCCTTCGATACCACTCGTTCTTTTTGTATTCCATAACAACATGCCATGCATGAACCTACACCAACGTATCAATATTATTAAATTGTATTACCAAAACGATATGATATCAGACGTTTTGGTGAGGTGGCAGGCTATGTTACTTCAGCCACCTCCATGCCGGTATACAGTGGCACATTTAGTGGAGAAATTTACAACCACAGCTTCCGTAGAAAATCAACATAAGGGCCATTCTGGCCGTAAACGAACGGCACGAACGATTGAAAATGCCGCCGAAATCCACTACGCGTTGCTTGAAGAACCAACCACGTCCCAGCGTCAGTTGGAACGGCAAACGGTTGTGTCACTGTCTTCAGTTAATAGGCTGATTAAGGGCGTAGCCTTGAAGGTGTACCTTCCACGCCTTAAACGAAGATGATCCCGATCGACGCATTCAGTTCTGTGAGGAATTCCTACATTTCCTTGCAGATGATCCACAGAATGTGGAACGGATATTAGACTCCGATGAAGCCAAGTTTCATCTGAATGGCAGAGTTAATCGTCACAACTGCATATTTTACAGTGATGACAACCCACACGTCACAATGGCGGCATTCACGCCGTCACCTGGCATCGATGTTTGGGGATGTATATGGGCTGGGGGAGGGGGCATTGGACCGACAATTCTTCCTTGATGGAACAATCAACGGTTGCAGTATATCGTCATCTGCTAGAAGACAGGATTCTGCCAGCTGTACGGGAAAAGTGTCTCGCAGATATTATTTTCCAACTAGATGGTGCATCACTGTACTGTACACAGGTGATGACCAATTTTCCAACAGCAGGATTGGTAGAAGAGGTGCGATGGAATGGCCAGCGCGTTTGTACAATCTGACCCCTATGGACTTTAGTGTGTAGGGAATAGTACGGCATTTGGTGGACATTTAACCAGCCCAGGATATTGCAACACTGCAGGTTTTCATTACTGCTGCATTTGAGACATTTACTCCTGACTTATGCAGGAGAATATCCTCAGATGTGGTGGGTGTATCATTGCTCAAGGAGGACAGTTCGAGCACCTTTATTCGTGATTCATCACCTGGAACATCTTCCTTTGTCTCTAAACCTTAATGATGGACTTAATATAATAATAATAATAATATATACTTTCACCACTGAGAGTGTAGGACTTCGGAAGGCCGGCGAACCACTGACACCGAGCCTAAAAGAGACAGAAAGCAACACGTAATTAAGTCAATGGGCACCTCAGAAAGGGCAGAAGATTTTCAGCACTCAACTTTCTTCGAAATCCCTGCACAGTGGGCTGGTTTACAGTAAGTGGGCTAAGGGCATTCCAGACACGGACCACACGGGCCGAGAAAAATACTTGCGACAATCCAGGTGGGACCTCTCAGTGACAAGCTTCCAGTTATGTCCTATAGTATGTGGCTTACCTGTAGCCAGGTCAAAGAGAGGGTGATCGACGACTGTGAGTCCATGAATAATTTTGTATGTAAGAATTAAGTCGAATGTAATTCTTCGAAGTTCGAGTAATTCAAGACCAATGCTCTCTAGGCACTGTTTGTATGATAATTATCTAAGTCTACGAATTCCCATCGTGAATCGACGCTGAACAGATACAATCAGGTCAATCAGAGTCAATCTCCAACCAGATAAGGGGACCAAACTGGCAATCTGATTATAATTTACGTTATAACTGGTTTGAAACAAAATATCAAACGTCAGCCTTCTAGAGGTTAGCCTATCTGGCCCTGCAATGGGACGTGCCTGAAGATGATAGTTGGCTAGGTTTCTCCATCAACAGCAAATAGACTATCGAAAATTTGCTAAGAATTGTTATATCGTTCTTGCCTGTCAGGAATATTGCGTATTTCCCTCCGTACGTAAGTAATGTCGTCTGCTACGTTTCAGAGTACGAATCCAACAGTTTTTAAACCCAGAACATACGCGTACTATTAATACCCCGACTTAGTAAGCGGGTGTTCTGGGTTCAAGTTCCAATCATAGCAGTTGTATTTTCTTTCTTTTTTTTTGGATTAGGTGTTTAATGAAGATGTTATGCTTCGAATCGAATGCTCATCAGGATGATCCCCCCCCCCCTTCCCCATTTTCTATCTTTCAATATTAAAAAAGGAATAACATCAATATGTCTCAACCAACCTGGCAAACAAATCTCTCCAATCTATTGCAAAAAAAGTTACTGAAAGTTAAAGATGATAAAGGAACAAAAATTAACGATGGTTTAAAGTATAACTTGTCTCCTTCCATACAGTTTAACGATTTAAAGGGCATGGGAACTCCCTTTTCGAATGAAAAATCGAAATATAAAGGCTGGATTTTGCCCAGCGAACCGGATATTCAAAAATTATTGAAAAATCTTAAACGGTACACCTCTAAAAAACTAGAATCGAGTGTGAAGATCAGAAATAAGTTTCCTTCACCATTTTCTACACACACAACTGCACCCTGTTACTCCTCTTGCGAAAAGGCAAGCGACTGCGATAAACCACTATGTCTCAGAACTTGGGTTTACGAAAATATACACAAACAAAAGGTAAACTTAACAAAAACGTAATACATAAACCGTGGTTTAACTAACCATCTTATGGTGCTTTAAATTTGACGGAAGTTACCGGGAGAATAAATGCAGTATACGTTACCGATGATTATCCCAGTAACGTGAAGTTGTGGTCCACCGTTGAATATGGAGTGGTCTGATGTTTTCTGATGAATGCTTTACGAGTTTAGTATCTCTATAAGCATTAAAAATGTGTAATTTAAAAAACGTGATGAAATTAAAAACTACGACTTTTTTGTACCCAAGAAAGAACCAAAAAATCACCCATTCTTACCTTCAAATATCAGATGCTTAATTATAGGGCCCGCAAATTGTGGAAAAACTAACTTACTATTTAATTTCATCTGTAACAAACGATGGTTGGATTATGACAGATTATTTATTTACAGTAAAACTTTGTGTCAACCAAAGTACAAAAAGCAGTCTATATTTACCGAAATTGAGGAAAAAATTGGAAGGAATGTCGCATTTTTTTACGGTTCTCAAATAGATTTAATTCTGCCCGAAGAACTGGACCCAAAATTTAGAAACCTGATTCTGTTTGACGACTGACTTATAGATAAACAAAAAAACATCGAGCGCTACTTTGCCAAGCATGCCATTCGAATGCCGATGTTTTTTATTGCAGTCAGTCCTACACGAGAATTCCTGAACAAGTGGTTAGAGACAATGCAAATTTAGTAATTTTTTTTCTGGTAGATGAGTTAAATTTGAAACATGTTTACGAAATTCATGTTGGCCCCGGCATGGAATTTTCAGAGTTTAAAACAAATATAAACGTTCTTTCGAGGGCAAAACGTTCGTTTTTGCCTATTAAACAAAAGAATGGAGACAAAACGAGAGAGAAGAAGAATCGCTACAAGAATTTTTTTAATCTGTAGTAAGGACCCTGAAACCAAGGCAGGTCTTGGGGCCAAACACTCAAACTGTGCTGATTAAAAACATTCTAGCCACGCAAACTAAACCGATTAAAAACACTCTAGCCACACAAACTATGTTGATTAAATTTTACAAAGAAAAGGAAAGTGACCAAGAATATAGTGACGACTACGAATCACTGGCTCTATAACCGTCCCCTGCACCTAGTGCAAACGTGGTCTTGTATTAGACACTCGTGGTGAGGCCACCTTAACACCGCCAAGCAAAAACCTGAGGGCAGAAATCTTCGTTTCTCAACGAACACTTTTTTTTTTATTTATTTTGCGCTACTGCACCAAAAAGAACTCACTACTAAAATGGGCATATCTCCATGGAAACTGCTTCAAATCGACCAATTCTTGCAGCTCTTAATAGAAGAACACATCCTCTAACTTTTCGCCCAAAAATATCCGCAAATTTCATCTTCATAAATGGCATCACTAAGAAAAATCGCTCAAACTGAGCCGTAGCGAACTTCATTTCCGGTCGCTGTTTTCCCAAACTTTGTATATTTTGTATTTTATTCTTTCCGGCATAAAGCCAAACCACCAGCTTAGTAGTGTTGTGTAGGAGGAGCATGCATGGACTGATTCATACGATATTTTTTATTTGTAAAACGAGTGACGACTTACGTTATTTATGAAAAATGTCCGATGGGAAAATGCACTTGTCTGCTTCTGCAAACAACTAAAATTAAGTTAAATGCGTTATAGCATTTTTAAAAACTTAAGCTGGTATATTTAACCTTTTGTTTTTATGCTCAAATGCACTTTGGTAAACTTAATTTCTCGCTATAAACCCTACCGGAGCTCTTCGTTTATGTTTGTGTATTGTGACGGACACAGTGTTTATTTTATGTTTATTTTTAATAGCATCTCCGTCCAAACTCTGACCGTAGCTACCAAACCAACGAAAACAAACTAGCTTTCCTTCAACTAATATCATGTCTTGTAAATAACAGTTTATATCCCAAAGCCTAATATCGTAGTTTTTAATTTATAGGCCTATTCACGTTGCGAGTTCCAAACTCAGCTCCTAAGGCCTCTCAAGTCACTAAAGTCGGCAATTCCCTTTGCTCTCTTAGCCTCCAATATTCCCTTCCAACCAGATTGCAGTATTCAATTCCCACTCCACTCAGAACGCAAAGCTACCCTGCCCGTCCGCGCCGTCATGCCTACTTCTGGTAGTGACAGCCTGGCCAGCTAGAGTCAGTTTCCCTCCTCCTCCCAAGGCCCCTCTACCCTGCTCCACCCCCCCCCCCCCGTCGCTCTCCTACAGGTCTGCCCTTTCCCTCTACCTTGACTGCCAGGCAGCAGGTATAAAACCCAGCTACAGGAAACATTCGTGTGCACAGCTCAGGAATCTCAAAGCTAGAGGTAGCTGCGCCGGTCGGGAGTTGAGATGCCGCGGTCCGATTGTTGCCATGCCGGGCAAAGGTAGTTGGTTCGTATAACTTAGTTTAAATTGAAAGTTTATCTTTTGGACTCTGAATTCAAAATTTATAGTTTAATTTTAACCTAAGCTTTAGCTTTGAATATAAACTTATGGTTCGTTAAGCCAAACGGCATTTAGGATGTTAGCGGCCATAACATAAGGGTTCACGGTCCCATTCTAAAAACCAGCTTTTAAAAACAAGCGTCGCCAGCCACCCGGGCGTCTAACGAGCAGCAACCAATCGTCGTTTGGTCACCTAGTGCAAAAGTTTTGGATGGGAAGGATCTCATTACAAATTCCTCTGGCCAACGCCAACTTGTTCCCGGTTGGCCCTTCTTTAAGTTTTAATCGAGACGGTTTTCTTTATAAAAAACTGTCTGTCTCACCTCTGAGGGCAAAAGGTTAAATCTGTGGTTAAAAGGTTGTTGCGTTATTATCCATAAAACCTCCCAGCATTGTATTTTATGTTTTAAGTTATGGGTTATACCTAAAAACCGTTAAGTGTAAGAATTCGATGTAAACAAGTTGTTTGGGAACCTAAAACAATTCTAGTGGTAGTCTGTTATCTTAGAATAGAGCTGATAGTTGCGCATACGCTTATAGTACCCTCTATTCCGATCCTTAACGCAAGCTAGGTCCTGGGGAGTGCACCAGGGATCTTTTTTCGAGGGTTTCCCAGATAAAAAAATAACTTGCTGTGCATGGCTGACTGGTTATAGCATTAAATGTTACGATTATCTTATTTGACGTTAAGAGCTACAAAACCCTGAAACTTTAACATTCTATAATCAAAAATAGTGTTTTTTTTTTTGTTTATTAAATGTCATTGCTCCAATTTTCTTTGTGGCCTGTACGAATTTCCTACAACAAGCAGCGTGGACAGCACTTTGTTAATTTTTGCAAAGAGTGTCCCTTTAACTATGTAAATTTCATTTACAATAATTTCTTGGGCCACAAAAACGCCAGTTCCCCAAAAATATAAAACGACAATTTTTATTTTTTGTAAACAGTGTATTTTATTACTTGTGGTGATGTATTCCACAGGAGATGTATTTCTCAGAAGGTGTATTCCTTGGTGCATTAATTTATGCAGTTTCTTTACATGGCTTGGCAGTCTTGATCTTTGGCATGTTTTGTGTGCACTAACTGTTTCCGTTGCAGCATTTATTTGGAGTTCCACAGGAACCCCAAATAAAGTCCTCCATGTGGGGGCGTGTAAACGTGGTCTTGTATTAGACACTCGTGGTGAGGCCACCTTAATACTGCCGAGCAAAAACCTGGAAAAACCTGGAGGGCAGAAATGTTCGTTTCTCAATGAACACTTTTTTTTTTATTTATTTTGTGCTACCGCACCAAAAAGACCTCGCTACTAAAATACGCATATCTCCATGGAAAACGTTTCAAATCGACCAATTCTTGCAGCTCTTAACAGAAGAAGACATCCTCTAACTTTTCACCCAAAAATATCTTCAAATTTTATCTCCATTAATAAATGGCATCACTAAGAAAAATCGCTCAAACTGAGCCATAGCAAACTTCATTTCCGGTCGCTGTTTTCCCAAAGTATGTATATTTTGTATTTTATTCTTTCCGTCATAAAGCCAAAACGCCAGCTTAGTTGTGTTTTAGGAGGAGCATGCATGTATTGATTCATACGATATTTTTTATTTGTAAAACGAGTTATTTGTAAAACTTACATTATTTATGAAAAATGTCCGACGGGTAAAAATTTACTTGTCTGCTGCTGCAAACAACTAAAATTAAGTTAAATGCATTATAGCATCTTTAAAAACTTAAGCTGGTATACTTAATCTTTTGTTTTTGTGCTCAAATGCACTTTGGTAAAATTTTACTTGTGCCATCAACCCTACCGGAGCTCTTCGTTTATGTTTGTGTATTTTGACGGACCCAGTGTTTATTTTATGTTTATTTTTAATAGCATCTTCGTCTAAACTCCGACCGTAGGTACCACTGATCTGTGGTATTTTACACTGTCATGATATAAAAAGAGAGGAATCCTTCCTACTTTGTGAGGCTGCTGTGTTTTATCTTTTACTGTTACTGTATTATTTTCTGCCGAAATACTCAACATGAAATCGAAAAAACAATCTTTTCCTAGCAAAAATGGAACATCTCCAGTTACAATTTTGTCCACAACGAAACAATTCACCCTTTTAGTTACTCCTCCTATGGTTATTGGTACCAAATATCCAGCATGCAGATGTAAACTTGTGCCTGTAATTCCTGCAGTCGTTGGCCATGTCCCCATGTATGTTTCTGGTCTTTCATGTTCATTTAAGAATCTGTCCCAAAAATCCTTTCCTACTAATGTAATATCGCTTCCAGTATCTAAATGCGCTGTGGCTTTTGCTCCATCTACTTTTATTCCGACGTAGGGACGAGCATGTCTGGCGTATGAAGTCTTGTTTAGGTGTGGTACATGACATATTTCTTCTCTATTTCTTTCTGTTAGCTTCTCTGACTTTGTTTTGGCCCTTAATTTCTCATTTTCTTCAATTAACTGTATTATTACATCTAGAGAACGCTGCTCATTCTTTTGTTGTATTAATCTTTCCAAGGCTGATCCCGTTTCCACCTTTTTGTTGTCTTGCTGCATTGGTGGCGGGCTAACTAGTTTTTTGGCTGCTCATTACTCCGCATCTCCTGCATTCTCGTGCCATGATGCTCAGGCGAGAAACAAAGTTGACATATTTCGTCTTGCTCTCTGTTTCTGTTCGACTCTTGGTGCATTTGAATTTACTGTAGGACTTCTCGCGTAAGCTGGATTAGAGCCCCGAAACGTGCGTTCACGAAACCAACAAATAGCTTCATGATATCCAGATTTGGAACAAATGCCACAAGGCAGTGCCTGATTAGGCCTAGGTGAAGACCCTTTTCTCCTACAACACTAAGCAACATTCACTAAGCAACATTCAAAGCACTCTCTTATCTCTGTAGTTGCTTGTCTTTTTCCTGAAAAAGTGTTATTCTGAAAAAAATTGTCTGCCATTTGTAGCCCTGTAGTTGTTTCTCCCTTGTGTATCCCAGTACCTACACTGTCTTGTGTGGTGATTATTATTTCTGCAAATTGAACAATATACATTTGACATTGTATTCTGTGTTTTTCCCTGTGAAAAATTCCTACTCCTGTATCTGTCATTTGAATTGTTATTCATATTCTGCTGATTATTTTCATATGACCCATTGTTTCTGTTTTTGTGTTCACTGTTCAGCCTGTTTATTCTGTCATCTACTTTGTTTATTTCTGACTTTAATTGTTCCCCTAATTCCTTTAATTGGTTGCTTATGGGGTCTATTCCTGTATTTGCAGCATTTATTTTCAAATTTTGACTTGTACTGTTTGTTTGCCCACTTGTCTGCCCATTTGAAACTACGTCTGAACTCCCTTTAAGCTTTAGCAATTGCCTATTCTGTTCTGCCAAAAGTGCATATTCTTTAGCTTCTGTCATTGAGTTAACATTTTTCCCCAATACTTCTTGTCTTAATGGTTATTCTAATCCTAAAACAAAGTGCATTGTGCATTGTGCTAAGGCAGCATCTGTAAGTGCTTGGTTAATGTGAGTTGCATGTGCGACGCTTGGATCAACAAAAGTTACTGTGTCTAGGTATAATTCCTCTAATTTAGTGGCATAGGCCATTACATCATCATCTTGTTGTTGTTTGTAGTTACGGTACCTTTCAAGTTTATTTGTCATCTTTCCACAAAAATTCAGCTGCGGCCCCAGTGGCTTTAATTTTAAGGATCCCTACAACCTGATCATCATTCCATTTTCCCATTGTCTTAATTTGAGTTACTACTGCAATCCAATGCTTAATGTCTCCTTTCCCATCAAAATTTGGAACTAATCGCGCTAATGCCCCTGCATTTGTTTATACTGGCGTAATTTTAGCCACTGAATCCTTAAATTGTTGATCAGAAAACTGTGTAGCCGTCATTTTGACTCTTAATTGTACCTCAAATCAAAAAAAAAAAAAATTCGTTCAGTCTGCGTCACAATCCTTCACAAGCACAAAAAAAAATCGCTTCACAATTGCTTTAAAAAAAAAATTACCAAGTACACTGCTTCTTAAACATTCACAAACAACACTGTTTCGGTACCAAAAAAAAAAATTACATCTTTAAAATTCTCAAACGTGCTTCATAAAAAACATCAAAAACGTAGTATCAACTCAAAATCTACCAACAATGTTTTAAAAATGCTTCACAAACTCTTATTTCTTACTTCAAAAATTCGTACTTCAAAATTCGCATTTGGCACAAAAAATGTTTACTTCGTGTGGAGTCATCACTTGTGTGCTCCACAATGGTAGCCATCAATTTCATGTCTATATGTTAACCCTACCAAGATAACCCTTTAACCACTAAATAGGCTGTTCCATAATTGTATATAATCTTAAGTATATCACATGACTTCCCTGAATTTAAGGAGTAGTAAACAGGAAGTTCGCTGTCTTATCAGCTGTAGCCTACACTCTGGTAGTCCGTGTGTTTATTACCATTGGTGCCCACGCTGGGCTAAGGTGTGTCCCCGCCTAGGATACCACAGTTGGCGACGAGTCCGGTACCTTTGGTAATCTTTAAAAGCTTAAACTGATAGGTCTTCAACCACATCTTTGCTCCATATTTGTGGTAAGTTGCAAATTTTTTCATTTTGGCAATGAAAATTAGTGCTCTGAATTCCTATCAGAGTTTAAACTTTTTTCAAACAGTGTTATTTTGATGTGGTAGTGCTGTGTGGTACGAAATGATAACAGTTAAATTTAGTACCTTAACAACTAGAACCGAAGTGGGCAATTGGATTTATTAAGGTTAATTTTATCTTGGCAGTGTTCTAGAGCGACGCACTGGCGTGTCCGCACAGGGAGTACTATAAACCTGAAGGTTCGAAAAATGCGCTACTAAATTAACCCTTGTAAATTCGATTGTGCCATTGCCCATATTCGGGCTAGTGTGTGCCGGTGTAAAATTTAACACCATAGGTTTATGCTCAAACTTAGTGAAATCTGGTCTGTGCTGAGGCTTAGGCCAGAAGGGTTGTTTTGTAAAACGTTGCAAATGGTGAACGTAAAACATTTTTTTTAAAGCCTAGTCCCTTTAAATTTAACTTGTAGGCAGTTAATTTATACAACTAGGTAGGCTACAGTCAAGCTTGATTATTTCTGTGTTTAAATAAGTGACCGGTAGTCTTGAGTGCTCCAGTTTAATCCTTGCATGTTAAACAGGATTGTAATTAAATTTAATTAAATTTAATTTTGTAGGCTTATGCCAAAGACAGGTGTCGGTAGCAAACCACCTGTAACTGCTAAAATTAGCAGTGAAAGTGAAACTGAAAATAATTCAATAGTGAACGCAAGCTCTCTAGACTTGTCCATTTGAACGTGGATGTCTGGGGCTGCTCGGTCGCCAGCCTATCCCCACTGTTCACAGAATGTTGCAAAATCGTGCGAGTCAAATGGGGGGCCTGTGTCACTTACCAAGGCCATGGGAGATTCATACCTGGCACATAGTTCTTTAAAGATTGGGATGACGACTGCTGCGGTTTTGCTTGTGAATGGTTTTACTTCAGTGAATTTGGAGTAGTAGTCAATTACTGCAATGAATTCTTTGGATCCCAGCTGGAAGAAATCTACTCCTATCTGCTGCCATGGTATCTCTGCTGCTTCTTGATGTATCAGTGGCTCTCGCTGATTTGCTCGTTGCGTGCTCTGGCATATCTGACAGCCTTTTATCATTCTTTCCAGTTCTGCTGTCATTCCTGGCCAGTATACTGCAGCTCTGGCTCTGTTTTTGCAGGCTACTATGCCTCTGTGCGTTTCATGTAGATTGGTGAGCACATTCTGCCGTTCTTTGTCCGGTATGACGAGTCGCTGGCCTCGGCATACCAATCCTCGCCGAAAGTGCAACTCATCGCCACAGTCCCGGTAAGGTTTCAGGCTTGGTGGAATTTGTGAATTGTCGTCAGGCCATCCCGTCATGATGTATTCCTTCAGCAGGGTGAGGTTTGGGTCTTTCTCAGTCGAAAGCTGAACTCGTTCAAGAATTGGATCTGGTATGGGAGTGAGCAGTGCATTTTCTATCTCGTTAATGTTGGCTTCTTCACTTTACAGTGTATGTTTGCTTGGACTTCGGGAAAGTGCATCTGCAGGTACCAGTTGTTTACCAGGGACGTATTCTAGTGTCAAGTCGTATCTCTGCAGCCGTAGCAACATTCTTTGTACGCGGGGTGACACCTTGTCGTAGGGCTTGCCAACTAGTCCCAGTAACGGCTTGTGGTCTGTCTGTACTCTCACAGCACGGCCATAGGTATAGTAGTTGTGGAGTCGTCACTTGTGTGCTCCACAATGGCAGCCATCAATTTCATGTCAATATGTTAACCCTACCAAGATACCCCTTTAACTACTAATAGGCTATTCCATAATTATATAGTGTATTAAGTTGCATCACATGACTTCCTGTTAGAATTGTATTTAAAGAGAAGTAAACAGGAAGTTCGCTGTCTTATCAGCTGTAGCCTACACTCTGGTAGTCCGTGTGTTTATTACCATTGGTGCCCACGCTGGGCTAAGGTGTGTCCCCGCCTAGGACATCACAGTTGGCGACGAGTCCGGTACCTTTGGTAATCTTTAAAAACTTAAGCTTAAACTGATAGTGGTCTTCAACCACATCTTTGCTCCATATTTGTGTTAAGTTGCAAATTTTTTTTCATTTTGGCAATGAAAATTAGTGCTCTGAATTCCTATCAGAGTTTAAACTTTTTCAAATAGTGTTATTTTGACGTGGTAGTGCTGTGTGGTACGAAATGATAAGTTAAATTTAGTACCTTAACAACTAGAACCGAAGTGGGCAATTGGATTTATTATGGTTAATTTTACCTTGGCAGTGTTCTAGACCGACGCACTGGCGTGTCCACACAGGCAGTATTATAAACCTGAAGGTTCGAAAAATGCGCTGCTAAATTAACCCTTGTAAATTCAATTGTGCCATTGCCCATTTTCGGGCTGGTGTGTGCCGGTGTAAAATTTAACACCGTAGGTTTATGCTCAAACTTCAAACTTAGTGAAATCTGGTCTGTGCTGGGGCTTAGGCCAGAAGTGTTGTTTTGTAAAACGTTGCAAATGGTGAACGTAAAACATTTTTTCAAAGCCTAGTGCCTTTAAATTTAACTTGTAGGCAGTTAATTTATACAACTAGGTAGGCTACAGTCAAGCTCGATTTATTTCTGTGTTTAAATAAGTGACCGGTAGTCTTGAGTGCTCCAGTTTAATCCTTGCATGTTAAACAGGATTGTAATTAAATTTAATTTAATTTAATTTTGTAGGCTTATGCCAAAGACAGGTGTCGGTAGCAAACCACCTGTAACTGCTAAAATTAGCAGTAAAGTTAAACTGAAAATAATTCAGTAGTGAACGCAAGCGTTAATGAAGCTAGTTCTAATTTAAATCTAAATTCTGAATCTGGTGATAGTGAAGACGACGTCAACATGGGTTCGTCTAAATCCGCTGGTTTATTTTCGGAATTCGATTGCGAGTCTGACACATGGGAGAAATACTCCAGCCGAATTCGTTACTTTTTTTTAGCTAAAGAAATACCAGCAACCAAGCAAGTTAATTTTCTAATGGCATCTGTGGGCCAGAAAATGTTTGATAGAATTCTTAATATCCTCTCACCTGATTTGCTCGACTCTTTAAAAAAGTTTTAGACGACATTGAGCCAGTGTCCTCAGTGGTATCTGAGCGTGTTAAATTCTTTAGAAGATCGCAAAAATCAGATGAGAGTATCGGGGAATATTTAGCTGCCTTAAAGCTAATGACGAAGTATTGTGACTTCGCAAAAATTAAAGACCTTAACAGCGAAATGATTAGGGATCGCCTAATTGGGGAATCCAATCAGAAATCATTCCACGCGAGTTGTTGAAGCAGACTCTGGATTTAAAGGCTACAACATCCTTAGCTTTATCCTTAGAATCTGCTGAAACAGCCCAAAGTGTTTTGAGAAGCCATTCTAAAGCTGTTAACTACGTAGCTAAAAAATCGGGCAAAACATCAAGTAGGCCTAAATCCACTAAGGATTTCATTTGGTATTGTTGCGGCAAAAATGGCCACGTGAAAACACGTTGTAAATATCGAGACTATACTTGTGGCCGTTGCCACACTGTCGGCCATTTAAAAGCCGTGTGCCGTAAAGCTAGTCATTCGAATAGAACTTTAAAACCACTCGACCACCCTAAAGCAAGTCCTAGCACAAATTTTAAGGCTAGGCCGAACACAAAACAAAAGTATAGCTACAAAAAACGCGTCAACAAACTCAAACGCGATAGCGAAAGTGATAGTGAAGAAGGCCAGGATGTTGAAGCCGAAAATTCAGAGTCTGGTTCCGGGTCTGATAATGATTCAGACAACGACTATCTTGTACTGAAAAATAATACTCTTGGACTGAGTCAGGCTGCGGACCAGATTTCAATTCCCCTACAAACCAACAAAATAATAGTAGTAGTTAATTCTATGAAAATCCATAAATGGAAAATGCCAGTCTGACTAAATGGTGTCAAGCTAGAAATGGAACTTGATTCCGGGGCAGATGCATTTTCCTATTGAGTGGCATCAAAAATATTTTGCGAACTGTCCTTTAAAACTCAGTCCGTACTCGATACACTCATACACTGACGGAATTGAGAACACGATTTACACTGTAAGTCTGAAGGTTGAAGTTCAAGGTCAATTCGAACATTAGGATGCTGTAGTTTCAAAATTATATAAACCTGCATTAATGGGAAAGGATTGGCTTTCTATTTTTCGAGTTAATTTCCATCCTTTTTACGACCTACAAACGAAAGTGAAACCTAAGAAAAGTGTTAAGAAAATTAAAATAACATTACGCCAGTTGACACTTCCGAAATAGTGAAGGGTTTCCCGGAGCTATTTTCTGAAGGCATGGGTAAGTTTAAGAATTTTAAAGCCAAAATTCATTTAAAACCTGATGCCAAGCCTGTGTACAGTCGTGTGAGACCAGTTCCGTTAGCACTCAAAGAAAAGGTTAACCAAGAAATTCGTAGATTGGTTGGTCTTGGAATTCTAGAGCCTGTGGAAACTTCTCAGTGGTCTACGCCGATCGTCATAGTTCACAAAGCGTATGGTCAAATCCGAGTGATTGGTGATTATAAAACCACCGTGAACCCTCAACTCGAAGTCGACCACTATCCAGTTCCCACGGC
>JAHWFP010153945.1:0-22304 GCA_023313725.1 Lithobius niger | reverse complement strand
TAATTGTCAGCGTTTAGGCCTAATTTACAACTTTAATTTCGTAAGTAGCAACTAACGGAGATATTTGGATTGTATACAGTATTTCGACAATGAAATGTTATTTAATTTAGTTACGTCGAAGAAGTCTATTAGCTATAAGGAGGCAACAATGTTTTAATTTGTCATGTTATTTAACTAACTTTTGACACTGAATCGAACATTGTAAACAGTGGTCGTCAATTTCTGGTACCGTTGCGAAGTTGAAAAAAGCGACGGACGGACGGACGGACGAAGTCGTTGCAATAGTCTTCTCAGCTGGTACGGCTGTACAGAAGGCTGAAAGTGCATATCCCCTTAAAAAGTCTTTTCACATCTTTAATTTCTACAGATTTTACAGGCTATGCTTTAGAAATTGCTTTGTTGACCCTTTCTCGAAATTTTTTCTTTTGGAATTATTCACTTTATTGCAGTCTACACACGAGTTTTTTTTTTTTTCCCGCAGGAATATTTGGCCCAATTAATGAAGAAGAACAAGGTAATAACTACTGATAATTGACTACATATGGTATTATCTGATAATTTTTTCGCTCTAATTTTTTCGTCATCTTGATTTTATTGCAAAAGGAGAAAAGTTATAACTATTAATCCAGAGCCTTCTGTTATTACACTGGTAACACCACTAATGAGTTGCCACATATGTAATTACCTCATATAAATATCACATTATTCCCTATTGTGCCTTTATCCCGAATACTTCCCGAGCCTAGTGTGAGAATCCAAAATTTTCAATAATTTGTTACATTCCCAAGTTGAAAATACAACCACCTCACGCAAGGACTCGTGGTTTCTTCAGTTCGGAATTTATTGTTAACTCACGAAGTTGAAACATTTTTCAGTGTTAAACCAGGTTAATTTCAGTCGTAATGATGATCCAAAATAAACCTGAAGAAAGGGTTTATTAAAAAGAGAATTCTAACTATTGAATATCCAATTTCAAGAGTGAATGACCCAGAAGAAACAATAGTCTAACAATGCTTTCTGCATTGCCGCAGCAAATTGTGGGCCATTTCAAACCATTGAAATATCAACGAACCATTGAGAAATATCGTTGGTTCTTTACGTAGGTGGAGTGCTACAGTTCGATTTGACAGTGGTTTTGGAATATTTCCACAGTTATACTGCTAGGTGGTGGGTTACGCATAATGATGAGTATTGTTTCAGTGCATTCTTTCTCAAATCCGAAATGCCCCTTCGGCAAACAAGGTTAGTAAAGTATCCCATCAGACAACAATGAAGACGTCGTAACAATAGGACTTTAAACGGATGTTGTATAGAATGTCGCCCGATTTCCAAGGGCTGGAATCTAACAATATCGAAGGTGCGCTGCGCCCGAGCCATTGTTGGATTCCAGCATGAGGGAAGCTGGCGATATCCTCCCCACCCGTTTTGAACCTATCAGTCCGACGTACATTGTTGAGCGCGAGTGGAATACATTGTAGCGTTTAGCCAGAAGAAAGTTTGTGTAGAGTATTCGTTAAGACGCAATGCTACAAGCAACGAAAAGGTGCACGTTTAATGTTGTAATTGTCATGAATACTTGAACGATTTTTTTTGTACATTTCAGGGAGTGTTGTTTTCAAAACTTGTTTCATTAATTGATTATAATAGGTTGCTTTATTCCATTTAGTCATTTAATGGAAACCAGTTAACGTTTGCAAAGCAGCGGTTGCAATGTTTTGAGAAACGTGAATTGTATCCGAATCCCAGCACTCCTTTGTTGATCTTAGCCCTCGTTTATTGTTGCTATCCTGTCGTGGTATACTGTTATAAGAGGACTGAGAGCTTCAAAACGGGTGAAAAGTTTAAGCATTGCTGTTTAATTCCAAAGTTCTCCTTTGGTAAACATGGGAAATGAGGAAATTAACCCTTCCTCCAAAAACGATAAATTTCGTTTTAGTTTTCATAACAATAGACCTTTTGGAATGAAATGATATTCATTATTATCGCTTGTAATACATCCTGCGTGACTTTGTGCATTGCTAAGGAATGGCCCACGGTTTTCGGACATTATCCTTTACTTACATTTCTATTTTTATAAACCTTGGTCCTTTTACATAACCCAAAACAAACTAACATAGATCTTTGCTTCAATATTTTCTGCTATTTAAAGTGCAGTTATATCGATTTTTGCTTGATTTGCACGCTTTATCTTTGGGTCCCCTACACAACAACTGGACACAAAACTGTGTTGGGAACATGTTCCATACGGTTGACACAACAAGGTCATTACTCCATCATCGCACGACGCTTTGATAGACGCCAGAGTGCCGTTGTTAACAGCGCATCGAAATAGACTAATGAATTATACGTGAATTGTTTGGACCACCGCTATGTAATCCCACATCATTCCCGAGTGCTCAAGCAGAGAACAGTTACCCTGCGTACGCCCATCGATTTAGCCCATTTTTATTAGCTTTTTTAACATTGTTTACGCCCATTGTTTGCATTTTTTTTTGGCTCCTCACCATCAGCTTTCCTGGCACTAACAAATTAAGGTGTCAGACAGATGATGGGTGGCAAGGTTGCTTTCACCTGGTAATTTTCACACTAGATTGTATATTTTGACTTTGGGACGGCGGCATTGCTTTCACTTTTCACTCGTCATACTAGTATGTATATTGATAAATATTTAGTGTATTTTTATGGCCATACTGGTTTCACTTGGCGATAGTCACACTAGTTAAATCTTAATAGAAATTTGGTACTTTTGGGCGGTGGCGGTGTTTTCACTTGGCGATCGGCATACCGGCTTGTATCTTAGTAAATGTTTTTATTTTTTGGATGGCGACTTCTGGTTTTAGCTAGCTGCCGTCACATTAGCTTGTATCTTATGGATATTTTCACAGGGGCATGGCGTCCCTCGTCCCTCGTGCACGCGCGCGTCACATGATACATTCTATACATATCATGAAAGGAGTAAAACAAGCCAGTAGCCTTAACATTCCGGTTGTTTTTTTTTATAATCATTGGAACTAGCTCAGAACGTCTTTATAGTTGACAGTTCACATATTCTAAGTCATTATTTGTACCACTATGTTGTCCAGAGCAATCTGAGATTTTCAATCGCAGTCAACTTCCGGTAATGGTTGGGGCTTTTGCCTCGATGCTAAAACACTTCTCATGTCACTCTGGACAACGTACTGTTACAAATAATGACTTCGAACTAGAGACAAGTTATTAATAAAGAAATGCAGCGCGAGTTCCATTCATGATTAAAGGGATATACCTCCCGGCGCCATTTTTCTCGATCCTCCATATCAAGTACGGCCCCAACGGTCTATTTCCTTACCGTTAGCCTTTCACTTGCAAAAAATCCTTTTTAAAATGTGGCGTCTAGGAGATTCTGTTGAATATATGGAACTTTATTTACTTACGATCTGTCACTAAATGATGCACTGCGCGCGTAGAATAATCATGACGTTTCATCTCTGTGTGTACATCTTCTAATTTTCTAATAATTACCATGAGATCTAAAATCTAATAGACTAATGCGGTAAAAATTAAAATTAATTATTCCAATAGATCGCCGAAGCAAAATTATAAGACACTAGCCTAGAAAATTATGAATTGTGATTTTAAAATACGAGAATCATTCCGGTTTGTGATGACACAATCGTTGACTTGATTCCGTCTCGTGTACTATTCACAAAGCCAACCGAGACAGCAGCTATGCGAGGAACGCAGCTACCACCCCAGCCGACCTTGGCACTGTAATTGCTTGGATGATGATCTGCATGTAGCTGTAATTTGGCACGCGGAATGTTATAAGGCAGGCCGGGTGTCACTTTAATAGCGTGTAAGCGTAAAATTTCATAACGCACAGTTGTTCTGCGGTAAGGCTTCTGGCTGGGTTCACTGTTTTCATTATATTTGTAGAGTGTATCATGTGACGCGCGAGGGACGCCGGGATGACATGCCCCTGTGGATATTTTGTACTTTTGGTTGGCGGCATTGCTTTCAGTTGGCAATCGTCACACTAGCTTGTATCAAAATAAATATTTTGTCAGATAGATCGATTGGTCAGTCATTTTACTTCGATTATTGGTAGACGTACTCACCTTCAATACATGAAACATCAAATTAATCCAAGTAACAAGCAATTACTGGCGTATTTTCGGTAGCCTGGCTTTCTTCTGGCTTGAGCCTAGAGCATCGAAGCAATAGTTTTGCTGTTGCTTATGGTGCTAGGCTTTGCCTGAAGAAGGTTACAGGACCAAGCCACCGAAAATTCACCAGTAATTGTTTTGTTTTATGCTTTTGGATAGTGACATTGGTTTCAATTGGAGATAATCACATCTTAATAAATATTATATACCACGGCAACATTACTTTCACTTGGCGATCATCAAACTAGTTTGTGTAACAGATATTATGTGTATTGCATGGTGACATTGGTTTCAGTTGGCAATCGTCACAATTGTCTGTTAATAACTAATATGCATATTTTTTCTGTAGATTGTACAGACGTTGGGATGGAGCAATGTCTTGTACGGAAAGGCAATATTTGTCACGTTATGTTGACAACAATACACCAGGACTTTTACTGTGTCTGCACAGACAAATATGAATTGACATCTGACAGACAAAAATGTGAACTGAAAGGTAAATTTGGCTTTATTTTTATTTGTTTATTTTATTTGAGCCTTATGTACGTCATTTGAAGCTAAGTAATGCTGTTACAAATAAACGAGTTCACTATTGAACCCTACTGCACTTTTTGGACTAGAAGTATGGTTAGGAGAGGGACAAACGTGTGGATTCGAACATGAAAACCTCCGTAACCAGGATGAGAGTCGTGCTGGGCAGTGTGCCAGTCTACCCAAAAGATTAAAGATACGAGTAATGTAGTTCAATACGCGTTCTGCTGAGGGAGTCGAGCTGAGTGGCTTATTTACATGCCATGGTGTGACGTCACGGGCACTGTTCCCACTAAACCTATCTGAACAGCCAATCGGACCTCTAGAAGGAATTGCATCTAAAAAGTGCTCCTGGTGACTCCACGAACAACGGAATTCAAAATAAATCAAATCTCTCTGTTTACAGCTGTTCACCTTTGTTGTCAAAAAAACGGAAACAAAGTAATAATATTAAAGCAACACCAAAAAAATAGTTTACTTTAGTAAAAAAAAAAGCAAATTATACTAAACGGACATGATTTTTTTTCAAATTATTTTCGGTTTTTCGACCATTTCACCAGTTGCCTTTTTTAGCTAGGTTTTTCTGAATGCTCTGATTGGCGCTTATGCTTCTTCTTCTTAACAATATTGTATTATTAATAACGGCTGGTTTGTTTGGGTCACGTGGTTACAAAGATCTTTCATTTGCTGTGGTGTCCTTTACAAAGTGGTACTCCGTGGTTTTTAGTAAACAGCGCCTGCTGCAAACGGCGCCTTGTGGTCTGTAACGTCACTTCCCTCAGCATGGCTGCCTCCTTACCTGTCTCTAACTCTGACAAACTTTGTTACACACAGAACAGTAAATTGGAGTAACGTTGTAAAGATGATAGAAACACCTACAGGGGAAACACTGCCACAGCCGTCGATGGTTTTTTTTAGCACCTGATGCCCTAACCTGCACTGATCTTAACTGTGATAATGAAGATCACTGTTGCCAAATCGACAGACTGTCTGGAAGCTGTCCATGCTCTCCACACTGCTGCTTCTTTCCTTTGTCCACAGCGTGAGTGTAGTGATTATAGTTGCAGTCGGATCTCCCTTGCTGAAGAATAGACACAGGTTAGCCTGCAACCCACAACATGGGACACGACACAGACTTTGCCAGACAGGCGTTTCTCAAATGGAGAACGATTGGTAGCCCTAGGAAAGGCTATTTGTGGATGGAAATGTGCCAGACTCGTAAAACCTTCCGATGTAATCTTAGACAATGCAAACGAAATGAGGTACGGATGCGGGATGATGTCCTTGCCAACAAGCTTTCTGCAGATGGCCCCATAGGTTTTTGGCAGGAGGTAAGGAAAAGGTCCATAAATCGTGCACGAAGATCTGACAACATTGAGGGAGTGAAAGGTGATGAGGGTATCACTGGACTTTGGGCGGACACGTATGATATCTTCAATGATGTGCGGCCAGTGACAGAACACGTCACTGAAGTTGATGATTTTCTGGCCACCGGTGAGGGTATTACCCCAACATTTACCCCAACTTTGATGCAAGATGCACGTCAACATATGCTAAATGGAAAGGCACCACGCAGCGATGGGATCCAGAATGAACACGTGAAATTTGCTTCCCCCAAGCTAAAGGATCTTCTTCCACATATGGTTAATGCAATGGCTTACCACTGCTGAATACCACAGGCCATGTCTGATATTTTTATTTCACCTGTAGTGAAGCTGAAAACTGGAGATCTTACTTCAGCTAATAATTATTGCCCCTTACCCTTGCCACCACCTTCCCAAAATTTTTGAACAAGTCATTGCATCTTCTTTAAGCGGCTTCTTGAGCACGGACGATAGCCAGTTTGCCTTCAAACCAAAGCATGGTACTGATCAACCGATCTTTATTCTTAAAGAGGCTGAGGTTTGCTAGACTAGGGGGAAAACCCATTGTATGCTGTGTTCCTTAACCTGTCCAAAGCATATGATAGAGTTAACCACAGGACACTGCCTTATCCTGATCAAACGCTGGTTCCCCAGGTGGTGTGTGGGTACTCTGGCAGTGGCTACGAGTGCAGCTTGTGAGATGGGGCTCGTCCCTGTCACGGCGGTTCGTAGTTTCGAATGGTGTTCGTCAGGGAGGAGTATTATCTCCAATATTGTTAAACATCTATATTGACGAACTACTCACACAACTCCAGGACGTCGATGCTAGAATTATCTTTAATGGACTAACCACCTGTGTTACGCAGATGACCTGGCTCTTCGCTGCCCCTCAGCTAAAGGCTTGCAACTTTTGCTAGACTGTTGTGTCAACTTAGGAACGTCCCTTGATCTTAAATTTAACCCTACTAAATCTGTTAGCTTTTTCTTCCCTGCGTTTAGTGGCATTCTTAGAAATCTGGAGCCCCCTACTGTTGCTTTAAATGGTAATCCTTTATTATATGTTTAGCAAGCAAAATACCTAGGCACGGTAATCTCGCCGAACCTGAGTGATGACAGCGATATTCTCAAATCAGCGAAGAAATACCTGTATTAGGGAAAACACTATTTGTAGGTGGTTTTGTGGTGACAGCCAGAGAGTTGTGCCCACTGCATATGTCACAAATCTATGGTATGCATCTCTGGACAAACGGTTCAACCCAGTGCTTGAACAGCCTCAGAGTGGGCTACAACAAGGGCCTACGATTCTTGTTTGGTTTGCCCACCTGGAGCAGTGACAGTATGTTGTTTGCTACGTTGGGTGTCCCTAGTTTTGGGGAAGTCCGCCGACAGAGGGTCTATGCGTTCCTGCGCAGACTGTACGCCTCGGTAAATCTATTGTGAGGGCAGTTGTGGACTTGAGCCTCCCTACTGTCGGGGAAACCCTACTGTCCTCTATGTGGGGATTGCTTCAGTGGAGCCCGTGAAAGTGATTCCAGTGTTGTTCATGTCTGTTGTTGTTATACTTTAGTATTTTATTATATTTGTTTTATTTTGCAATGTTTATAATATACGGACCCTTGCTGGTCTGAAATAAAGTTAAAGTTTGTAATCGCCCTGTATTATTACAGACCCTCTTTTTTTGTTTCTCCTGGTTTTACTGCAAAAGTCAGAAGAAAAAATGTCGCCAAATATTTTTTTTGAAAGTAAACGGGCATTTTTGCACAAATGCAGGGGCAATGTCCCCCTTGTGTGACTGTGCCCCCTGTGTGCACGCCAATGTTATGGCCCAAGTACTTAACAGTGAAGCATAAACAGTTTTATTCTTCACATTTTGATATATTTTATATAGTAGTAACGTGCCTGTACAGTTTCGTTTTTACCCGTCATTTTCTTGCCCTTAAAATGATTTTATTGAATTTAAACGTATCGTGTTTTGTTGCACGACTACTACTTTGTTGCACTTAGTTACTTTCCTTCACATCATTTAGATTAACGCAACCGGTTTTTTTTTTTGTTTTTCAGATAATCAAAATGAACCTCCTGATCTTAGCGCATTGACTTACCCCCCTGACGCCTATCCAGTAGACGATTTCCAAGCTCCTCGGCCAAATGGTAGCCTCGTTTGTGGGCAGACTATGCTCGAAGCCTTCAGAGATACTTTTGAAAAGGCTTTCTTCTACCAGTTACCTAAACCAGTTAAAAACGGAGATTACTTGTGCACGTAAGTTAAAAAAAAAAAATAGCCTAGAAGACCCGTCATTTGTCTTCACCTTTTCATCAAAAGACAGGACGTGTGTGTTTTTGAAGCATCACATTTCAGTCGTTACACATTCAACGACACAAGCATAAGATCCATCATAACTGCCCTGCAACTGCAACAATATTTGGCCGTGCGGTAAGTAAAACTGTCAGACAGCAGAAAGTTGATTCATTGTTGTGAAGAAAAATGAAACGGTTCCGGTTACCGCTTAAATCTTGGTTTAAATCAAAATGAAGCTAAATCTTTAATTTTGAGGCCTCAACGCCTCAAAATTTGGCGGTTAACACGATTAGGTGACTTATTTATCTCTTAAATGTGGACCTCGACGACATCCTGCAACAAGGAAAACCAACCATGTTGACGTGGAAAAATTAGCAAAAAATTTTAGCACAGGGTGCCATCTTCGGTCGCAACTGGAAAGCTACATTGACAGTAATAAGGACGCGGGAGGTGGAAAGTTGTAGTGCGAGCACTGGGCAGCTCAGGAGAGTCATAGTGCGTGAACGTGAACGTAATTGGAGGAAAAGAAACTGGGTATCCTGTGATAAAACTGTGATACTCAATAGACAAATGGCGTTGGGCAGGTTAAAAGTATTGCAGTCAACGGGTTGAAGTGAGGCAATGGGGCGAAGAGAGACACAAAAGGATCATACTCGTTCGACCCGCCACAAATAGTTTTACGATTTTTCCTGAATTTGATGCATGGTTAATTTCGTATTTTTCAGATTAAAATTATATATTTAAAAAAAAAATCCTACTCGTCACTGTAAATTACTGTAGCCCGTAAAACTTTCAACAATTTTCTTCATTAGGTTTTAACTGTAATGAAAGTTTGGATTAGTACTAATCATGGTAGCATACATGCCTGTGAATCCTGTGTAACTCAAACGGGAAGCTGTGTCGTAAAACACCCTTGCTGTGAAGCGTGGTTTGACATGGTTATTGTCTGAATAGCCTTGATATGGTCAATGTCCTTTAATAGGGAGGGAGACCATATCAGACTAGAATATTGCAACAGTGGCCTAACAAAGAACCTTGAAGGCCCCGTAGTCCGATTTACAGTCGCCACTTAGGGCCATCCTCAGGCCTATGCTAAACTTCAATTTTTTCCTTTAAGAGGGGGAATACCACTTCAGCCTATTCTAACAGTAAACTAAATTGTCAACAAATACCATTGTTCGAGATACCACTCCACCCTTAATCCAGCACGGATTTCCAACTCACTCTTTTCGTATTTATTACTACAAAGGATATTGTGATGACATGTTGTCAGCAACCTTTTTTTTTTGCAGGGTTCTTCCTAATAACATGGAAAGCATTATGGCATTTCGGGTATGCAATGATGGCACATTCTTCCAAGTGAAGAAGGTTGTTGAAACCGACGCCAGTTGTTTCGTCCATTGGGAAAGTGAGTTCGGCGACGGCTTTCAGGACAGAATTCAACCTGTCTATTGCAAAGCAAGCTACGGATCGGTATCAAACGCAGTAGCATTACTTGTATCATTAGCAATATTATTAGCTAATTGTATTTGCTGATACTTCTTGACAAACTTGCGCGAGAAATAAATTTGATCCAATAAATCATTTTCATGCATCTTTTCTGATTAATTTTATCCTAAGGCATGATAATTCGTACCTTTTTAATGTTACTTTTGAAAGAACTGCTAACGTTAAAAGCAGCAATTTCAAAGATTTAAAACAAGTTAATATCAAACAAATTTCAAAAGCTATTGTCATTCAGGTTACTTTTTTGCAATGGTCTAGTTTAGTGACCAGCTTCAGTGCCCCTAAGCAAGAAAACTAACATGGTATCCAAATGAGGTAGTGGTGTAGAGGTCACCCATCCCCTAGTAGTAGGGGGGGTGCCTCACATCGTTTAACCTGCATTCCAGTTGTGCACACGTGTGATCTCGCTATGTATTAAAAATACCTAATAATGGCTAATTTCCAATTTTCCGTAATATTATTTCCAGCGATTTGTGTTTATTTATTTCTCCTTTATTGAGCCTTGTGAGTGTACGATTTGTCTTCCCTCTCCATTGTCTATTATGGCCGACTGAATTTCGGTCGAATGGAGTCCTGGTCACGGTTGTGACCTTAATGACGGGTTCAGTGAGTTATCTTTATGCGAATGGAGGATGTGGCCATAGCGATTAAGGCACTATGCAAGTGATCTGGGGGCGAACTGGGTAGCTGGTTCGAATCCTGGTCATGCCACTCCGACAAAAAGTAAGTGCATAAAGGTGGCTTACTGAACTACGTTATGTCTAGTGTACGATTTTTACTGTTGGCTAATTTCCAATTTTCCTTAATATTGTCTTTGACAGCATTCTGAACATGCCCTAAGTTTGGAGCCTAGCAACAAACAATTAGATGAGAAAGGAGATGTCAAGAGAGAATGTCAGTCTAGAAACTTCCCACACAATTTCAGATTACAGGAACCTCACCAGATTCTTGCGAATTTTCAACAACTAGTCTTCGTCGGGCACTAAAAGTTTTTAGAGCTTGTAACTACATCGTTTTGGACATCGCGTTTTGAAACCGGCGCTCGGGGCAAGTGCCGGTTTCGAATCGTGATGTCCAAAACATTGTAGTTACTGGCTCGGAAACCTTTTAGTGCCTGACAAAGACGGACGAATACTTTCTGTTGAAATTTAGCAAGAATCTGGTGAGGTTCCTATAATTTGAAATTGTGTCTAAACTGACATTTTTTTTTATATGAGCTTTCCGAGTAAAAATCGCGACAGTATTTTTAATGTCTAGAGTAAATAGAGTCCAAACTAACTTTAAGCCCTGAGGGATATAGTAATTAACTAGCAAAAATTCGCAAGACAGTGTGGGTGTCTTTTGCTGTGAAAGTGAGCATTTTTTGTGTGACTTTTGTTAGTTTGTAATTGTAATGGAGTTTCACAATACGAAAATTAACAAAGTTTTGGAGTGAACTGTATTGGATAGCATCTTGAGATTGTTATACTATATCCACAATCAATCAGTGACGCAACACACTTACTCTGGGCCACTATGCAAAACTTCTTGTCCCTGCCCCCTTCGAAATAACCTTAAAGACATTTTTTTAAAACATGTATTGTTTTTCTTGTAGGAGTGTGCAACACTCGAAAAATGTGAGCGAGCCAACTATGAAACTTGTAAGTGAATTCTGCTTGTTACTTGCATCCATACTCAAAAAACTCGAATATCCGGTGAAAATGTGCTAACTTCGCCAAATTTTGACATTCCAGTATACCAAATTTATATCTCGACAAGAGCTTTCAGGTGGTGTAAATTAAAAGCCACTAGCTCAAACCGATCTTGGAAATTACTCATTACGCTCACTTTCAAAAACAGGATACTGTCAGTATCTTGCAAAGGCAGGGTCAAGAAAATTGAGTCCTCTGGTTACATTTTCGTCTGCTTGCTTTTTCATCTGCTTGCTTGAAAAGAAAAGAACGTCCACGGCCTCCGAGCTTTCAAGCAAGCAGACAAAAATGTAACCAGAGGACTCAATTTTCTTGACCCTGCCTGATGAAGATTGTTGAAATACAATCAAAAATTTGCAAGAGACTGACAGTATCCTGTTTTTGAAAGTGAGCGTAATGACTGAGTAATTTCCGAGATCAAAGTGATTCAACATCGTCTCAAACCGTTTTCAAGTTACAGCCTTAAAACTGGATAACCATTTTTCATCTCGACCCACGAAGTCCGAAGCAGCATTTTGGTTGCTGTCATCATAACAAATTAAAGAGAAACTTGCAAACAAAATATTCCCACCCAATACTCGAATTCTGCTCGATACTCAACTCTTCTGAGCTCGACTCGAATTAAAATTATTCTACTCGCACACCCTGTTTTAATTTGGCTGATCCACATGTACGTTTCAGCCTTGAGGAGGGTTAAAAATAAGGATGCAAATCTAGTGACACTGTCTGTCAAGACTGCCTGAGCAGCGAATTGAACCCACGACTTTTGAAACCAAATGCCAAGGTGCTGAGCCATACTGACACGGACAGCGGTAGGACCTCAGTATTTGGTTTCAAAGGTTGTGGGCAGTCTGACAATTAAGTCCAAAAGGCATCAGTATTTAACCCTCTAGCCCATTTGGCTCTTCGTCCTGTTTCAACCCAACCCTGAAGTGACCCTACAAATTTTCAAGTATTATGTAAACCACTGGCACTGACACAATGTAGTCAGAAAAGTAAATTAACAAAAAAAATCGCGCACATTTCCACAAACTAGACACTTACTCCTATGTCCAGCAAATTTTTAACAACTAACTGTTGTAATCATCAGGCTTTTAAGGTTGAATTAGTCCCTGATCACATCTTGCTTCAACGTTGTTTACAAGTGCCGTTTTCGAAATCGCCGGTAATCGCGGCCTACTACATTTATCGGGCCGTTGCACGTCGGCATCATTTTGCTCGATTAGTTCCCATCGCCTACTCAATTCTCGTTCCAGTCCAACATTAACCAGGTGGCCCACATTACGATTTGATGGTCCTTGAATGTTAATGAGCGGTTTTTTTATACAATTCATGTTGTTTTATTGCTACCGATTCCAGGCACCTAAGATGTTTATCGTTTGTTGAGTTTGAGCTCAAAAGCGTTCTGGTTTTTTCCCAATCCGCGTGTGATGTGTCTCCACGCAATGTACTGCTATTCCGTTGTCCTTCTTCTTATTTCTTACACTTGCCATGTGTTGTGCCAGTCTCACTCGTACTCCTTTTCTGGTCTCACCAATATATACTGCCTCACAGTCATTGCATGGGACACGGTACACCGCTTCTCTCGTATTCGCAACACGTCCCATCGCCTGTTCATCCTTCTTCTGGGTCAAGTTAGCTTGATGTTGGAAAGTCACACTTTTCTTCCCTTTGTTGCTAACACGTTTTTACAAGCCCTCCCCTTTCTTCAAGCACGTATTCAAACCTCGCTTCCTCAAGACATCCCGAATCTGGCCAGACACTCCCTCACGTTAAGTCAAACTCACTCGTGGTTTTTCTTCTCTCTTCGTAGTCTTGCTGTCATACTCATTCACTTCTCGCTCTCTTCTTTTAGCTGACGACACAATCTAGTATGCATTTTTTTTAAGCTGATTCAGCATTTCCCCTGGGTATCCCAGTCCAAGAAACTTTTCTTTTGCCTCATCCAAGAACGGCCCCGTTTTTTCCATTTCACTAGTGTTTCTCACTAGCCTAACATATTCATTTTGGGCAATAGCTCTGAGTTGTTCTTTCGGATGGCCCGAGTTGTACGGGATGGCCCTCTTCGTCGACATTGGTTTCACATACGCACAATAGATTGGGAAAAAACCAGGACGCTTTTGAGCTCAAACTCAGCAAGAGATAAACATCTTAAGTGCCTGGAATCAACATGAATTGCATGTGAGAATTGAGTAGGCGATGGGAACTAAGCGAGCAAAATGCCAACGTGCAACGGCCCGAAAAATGTAGTAGGCCGCGATTACCGGCGAATTCGAAAACGTCGCTTGTAAACAACATTGAAGCAAGATGTGATCAGGGACTAATTCAACCTTAAAAGCCTGATGATGACAACAGTTAGTTGTTAAAAATGTGTCTAGTTTGTGGAAATGTACGTGATTTTTTGTGAATTTACTTTTTCGGAATTTCATCATGTTCCACAGTACGAACTTCAACGAAGTTTTTCGTCACACAATGTATTGTGTACATCTACTAGACCCAACTCATTCGTCTAATGAACATAACTAACTAGGTATTCACTTAATGAAGGCTGTTGATAATTAATCAACCATTTAGACTAGCTTTCCTGAAGGAAGGATCAAACTTGAGCAACCGTCTACACAATCCGACTCGCTCCGTACACAACAGCCATAACCGTAATAAAGACCAATTTAGGGGTTAGGATTTTTTCTGTTGTGCTTTTGTAAGCTTTACCCTTGCATGATGTAAAAAGTTTTACAATTAAAAAAAAAGCACCAAAAGGCCAAGATTAACACCATTAATTTATGACATCAGATCTTTTAATGGATCTTCCAGCATGCTTGAGACATCGTACACACATTGGTGTGGGATAAAGAGTGTTCCAAGTGTAACACCAACACATCCTCCAACGCTGCATTAACAACCAGTTCAGCATTGTTTCACCAGTTCACAAAATTGAAGGGGTCCAATGACAATTCGCACTGATACAGCATGTGCACACTGTTGCAAAACCATTATCATTACAGCACATCATCACCAGTATATCCATACAATAATCTATCGAGATCCAATCTACATTTAAAAAAATAAATTAGTTACGGCAACAAAATGTACCGTACATGCGGCTGTGTATACGGGCAACTCGGCACTTTAAATGCTTATATTTGGAATGTTTGTTCAGTTTCACATCTCTCTTGCTCGAAATAACCTAGAATAGAAAATAATAAAAAATTAGCTGAAATCATTTTATAGCAATGTACAACAGTAACATAAACTCTTCTTTTTTTCCCTTGGTAGTCCCATGCTTCAAATTTGCTAGAAATTGTGATAAAATGCATGTAAAATTGATGAGCAATGCTGCTTTATCTACCCAAAACCAAACAAAATATCAGTAAACACCGCCAAGTGATCTCAAGTTCAATGCTCAGTAATTAATATTATATCCACTCGAAACAAAACAAAAACAATAGTTTTTCCGAAAAGTGTCCACCTAACAAAGCTATATCATCATTCCATCACAAAGTTTCTAGTACAGTGACCTTCAAAAATCTACCCCGAGAGACAAGTCACTTCCAACCCGCTGTAAGACCAAAACGGGGAACAAACACATTCTTAGCACCACCACCACCACCAAAGATGTTGACAAATGACACGAAATAGCTTCCGTGCATTTCTCGAATCGCATATGACCAACGAAATTTAGTTTTAGTTTCAAAAAAGTGACTAGTTTCAATTTGTCTGGGTAGGCGATTGGATGATTCGTCTCAAGTGGGTGTGATGGTGCTGTTAGTCCAGCTTAAACGATTAGCAAGCCGTTGCCTTAAGCGATTTCTCCCTCACAGAGTAGTTTGCTGAAGCTCTGAATGTGGGTTGTACAATGTACATGCTACTTTTCTGAGGAATATGACAAAATAAGTGAAGAGGATGAATCCTTTCAACCTTTTACCATTTTTCACAAAATATAGTAAGGCAACTAAAAGTTAACTGGTTCTCAAGAGTGCATGAAACGATTACGAATCACTGCTTTTACCGATTACGAATCACTGCTTTCACCGATTACGAATCACTGCTTTCACCGATTACGAATCACTGCTTTTACCGATTACGGATCACTGCTTTCACCGATTACGGATCACTGCTTTTACCGATTACGAATCACTGCTTTCACTAACACTTTCAGGATCTAAGGACCATATCTGAGCGAAGTGCATCCACATGATCGCTTTGAAACAAATCTTAAGAGCCGTTCAGAGACGTGTTGCAACTAAAAACTTGCATCTAAAGAAAGACTTTGATGAAGTGTGCAGCATTTGCATTCTGAGCGTGGCTGAACCTGGATAACACATGTACTGTACTGCAAGCATGATAGAAGGAAAGTATCATTAACACTGCTTTAACACATTTAACATAATTTTGTTCATGCTTTCTTTCAAATATACACTCAATCTCAAAACAAATACGATGTTCTTTCTACCTTCTTTCCGCAAATTTTCGAAAGTTCTTATTTTTCTTAGTAAGTAGATGGAACACACTTCAACTGTCTTCATCAGGCACTGTACTCGTTTTCCTCCGTTGGCTCACCACATGGCTCGCGCTTGGTTGTCCTGAAGTAGATTAGAAACGGAACCTTTTTTTTTTACCCCAATTGCAGTAAATGTGTTACAAAGAGTGTTACTTTCCATCTATCATGTCTGATAACTACCACTGCAACAGGCTTCTGCCAATTTTCAATTGTACTTCAAAACAAAATGTACAGAAACCCTACACCACGGGGTGGACAGTTGTGGTGCCAACATGCTGCCTGGCCCAAAAAATGAAGAGCATTGCCACGATCGCCATTGACGCCAATTGCTGAGGAAGAAGTACAGCTGCAGTTTTGAATATTTCAAAAATCGTCGTATTCACGAACTCTGTGACAAATCCAACTTTATCAATTTCAACAAAAATTAAACAGGACAGAAATCCAATCAGCTCAGAAGGTTAGGCAGCCAAAAATTAATCACTTAAGTTTTATTTGTGATTTTTCAAATGCGGGCGAAGGCTTTTACTAAACAAAACGAAATCACTAGCCTACATTTTTTGTGTGGAGTACAATATTTCTGTTTTAATGCCAGGATCAGCATGTAACACTTGCACATTTGATAAAAAAGTCATTCTTTAGATCTATGTTTTTAGTAGTGACATGCCTCTGAACGACCCTCAAAGGCTTTTCGAGGCGATCGTGTGAATGGATTATAGAGCTGATGTGGTCATCGGCTCCAGGAAATGTTTGGTGAAAGTGCTGATGTGTAATCGAAAATTTGTTTTTGAAGTCGCCGATTACCGGCATTCAATAATAAAAAACGTTTCACGCGGTAAGAAAAAACCCATGAGTGCACTCCTGAGAACCACTTAATTAATTTTTTTACGGCCTTACATAAATACAGATACAAACCTATATACATTGCCTTTTGGACTTATAAGTCAGACTGTATGGCTGAGCGGTAGGACCTCTGCCTTGGTTTCAAAGGACGTGGGTTCGATTCCCCGTCAGGCAGTCTGACATACAAGTCCAAAAGGTAAAATAAACAGAGTTGCATCTGTGTTTATTTCAACAAAAAGATGTTATCGTTTAAAATTGACAAATATTTGCTAACTCACCAAACGAGACGTCAAACATGTATTCAACGACATGCCAAGTTGCCAACCCATTACGGATTGGCACTGCTTGGTGAATCGGTATCATCACGTAATTCTTGCACACGTTCCAGCAAACGATGCTTGAAGGGGCGTACAGCAAAGACGACCCAGCCCAGACTCACCAAACAACATCGACAGATGCTCACCACCCACCAACCATGGATTTCACCCGAGTCAACCTGTGGGGTAAAGCGCTGAAATCAATCATAACGTATGGAATTGCTCAATCTTATATGAATTAAATGTGTTAGTTGCACAAATAGATGGCTCATGGCTGCAGCATCTTTTATCACACCAACCACCTTGCAAACACACACTAGACAAACACCACATTACACAAAACCAGTCTTTTAAAGAGAATTGAGTAGGCGATGAGAAATGAGCGAGCAGAAGGCCGACGTGCAACGTCCCGAAAAATGTAATAGGCCATGATTACCGGCGAGTTTGAAAACGGCACTTGTGAACAACGTTGAAGCAAGACGTGATCAGGGACTAAATCAACCTTAAAAGCCTGATGATGACAACAGTTAGTTGTCGAAAATTTGCTAGACATAGGAGGTGTCTAGTTTGTGGAAATGTGACTAATCCAAGCACGGAAGTGTTTGGAGTAACTCTTGACCCACGGGCGACGCCACATCCAGAATCTTTTCTTTCTTGTGCACAAACAATGTTTTTTTTTAACTGACTTAGTACCCATCAGTGACGAGCAAAATTCCATTTGAGCAGTTACGAGACAATTACCTCTGTGTCCAGAGAACGGCCATTCAAGTTAGTTCCACCACCACCTAATCTCCACTGAGAAGGCACTGCATTCAGATCAGTTCCAATTCAAAATTGTTTTGTCAACTTTAATTCCAATCAGTCATTGCCATTGAAAAATACAATGCAATTTACAAATCCGTTCCAATCAGTTACTTTTCATTCTTCATTCTCAAATATCAATTCCAATTTGTTGACTTCTGCATGACCTAATCAATTAGCAGCCGATTTAGTAAATACAGTAGAACCTCGATTATCTGAACCTCGATTATCTGAACCTCGATTATCCAAACACCCTGATTATCCGAACTCCCATTTTTACAAAATATTCAGAAAATTGCAGTTTTTTAGAGAAGGAATAATCATTGACTTTGCTTTATTTATGTTCCTGGAGTCATTGCATGCAAAACTTTCTTTTCGGTAGTCGTATACACTCAACCATAGTCCACAAACACTAAAACTGAGTTAAGAAAAACGTTTTCCGCTTTTATTTTGCATGTAAATTGGATTATCCGAACTCCCTTCGGTCCCAATTAGTTCGGATAATCGAGGTTCTACTGTACTTTAAACAATTCCATCCAATTACACTTAAGTCAACCAAATTCCAGCAAAATTTTAGGCAATATCTTGGTAAATTTAGGAAATTGTTCCGAATTTTGAATGATATGGTGAGATTGGGGCTACATACAATAGGGTGGAACCAATTTGAAGTCTTCAGAAATTGATCTGAATCAATTGTTGTTACTTGTGCAATTCAGGTCAAATCAAATAATCCAAAAACAGAACATCTCAAACAACATCATAATCGAATCAAATTATTTGAATGAATGACCAGGTTAGTCTAGCAAACTGCGTGGAACCTAGACTAGAACTTAGGCCATCAAGTCAATTCATACAACAACATTGGCCGGAATTGGTACCATAAAGAACTAATATTTACTCAAAGTTAAACTAAATACACAACCTAAAAATGTTGGTGTAAATTAAAAGTCAATCAATCACTGGTGTTGTGCTTAAAAGTCGACTTTCTTCATCAGGCTTCTTGTGATTACGAGAACTTTTCACTACTGCATCGGACGGTTTTGTTAACATTCATGATCAAAATCTTCCCTCGTGACCACTGATCTTTATACTCATTTGTCTACGCTGTCTGGATGGTTGCTTTCCACTTGATGTTCAGTCGGTTTTGCAACTTGTGGTAGAATAGGTGGTGGATACAGGCATGTGATGGAGGCTGAATATTCATAAGCTTTACTCCTTGATTTTCTATATGGTTTATGGTAATTGACTCTAGTGCCCTAAAATGATGTGAACCAGTGATTGGTTGACTTTCGAAAATTTGCACCACTGTGTTCAGGTAGTGTACTTAAGTTTTGAGTAAATATTAGCTCGTTATGAATCCGTTACTTCAAAGTAAACATCCCTGAATTGTTACAGTGGATACTCGTTATAAAGAACTCGGTTTTAACTAAACATTGCTTTTAAAGAACAAATTTTCAACAACAATTTAACCAATTTAATGTCATTCTCTTCCCCTATGTTCTAACAACGTTTCGATTGTCCCTTGAGGTTCCTTATAACAAGTATCCATTGTACTAGTTACTTATGCCATTAAGGTTAAATCAAATATAACCGGCGCATTTCACACCACATCACAATTAAATCCCCAAAACTATTATTCTAATGAATGACCAGGATAGTCAAGCAACCTGTAGAGAACATGGATTGGGTTGATAGGCAATCCAGTTAATCACTACAAAGTCATTGTATAATTAATTCCTGCAAGTATCAAAATTCACTTCAATTCAAGTGAGTTGGACTGGATGGTAATAAACTTAATTCCATCAGTTCATTGCCAGGAATTGATTAAGGAATTCTCTAAGGTAGAATTTAGGAAATAATTCCAAGTCTGGAACTGACTTGTGTCCAGCAGGTGGTAGCAAATATTTACAGCTCCGCAGATAAACTGCTGGATACAGAATCTCAGTATCTGCCAATTACATAAACAATCGCATTTTGGGCCACTAAACAACGCTTGCTGGTGGAATGTACTAGATACTACAACTACTGCATGCCAAAACACAAGGATACCGCACTACTGACTAGCTTCTGACGAGTTAAAGCATGCATATTACAACATGCTCTGGCATGCCATTACCATGTTTTTAACCACCACAGATTCAACTTCTTTGAAAATCACGTAGGACGGTTCGCTATTAGTATCATGTACTTGGGTCTCATACTCGTACTCAACTTTGTCCTAGAAAAATAATGTTTAAAGAAGCGGCACTGAAACACACAGTTAATAAAGTTGTGGCTACTTTCAAGCTACACTACTGTAAATTGCGTATAAAACACCCAGTTAATACTAACGCCCAGCCCCCTTTCAAGCTACACTTCCGTAAACTGCGTATAAAACACCCAGTTAATACTAACGCCTAGCCCCCTAAAATGCTTGAAGGTAAAAATCGTAAAATACTTTTGTTAACGCCCACCCCTTAAAAATCTTCGGTTTTCTGTGGCAAAATTAACTTTGAATCCAACAAGATTCACGGGAGCATTTGTAATCATGGAAAAGTCGGCAATATTATGCCTATGCGATTAATCTGGATTCAGTCTAGCGAAAATGCAATGCCTTTATTCTCATTTAATCACACATTTAGTTTATTAGATTCCTCCTTCCAATAACTAACATAATTCAGAGTTAAAACTAATTTCTAACCATCACAAATCTTCAAAACAGACAATGCGATTCATGACCGGGAAGCGTACATGTTGACTCAATTTTCCGAAAAGTTGTGAAGTTGACAGCGTTTTCTGTTCTTCCTGGAGAGAATAATCCATGCACGAAGTTCTGGTGGTAGTTCCGGCATGGATTACTCTCTCCAGGAAGAACAGAAAATGATGTCAACTTAACAACTTTCAGAAAATTGTGTGAAAACGTGCGCCTCCCGGTCGTCACATTGTCTGTTGAGAAGGTTGGTGATGATTAGAAATTAGTTTTAACTTGGGATTATGTTAGCTATTGGAAGGAGGAATCTAATAAACTGAATTTATGAATAAATGAGAAAGGCGTTACATTTTTACTAGACTGAATCCAGATCACGCACGTCTATGATCGATAGCATAGGCTTAATCTTGATCACGATCTTGATTTGCTCATGTCACCGAAAGTTTGTATGCTTACAAATTAGTTTTAGCTGCAAATTATGTTGAAAGAATAAGTACGTATCAATAAAATGTAATACAGTACTGGCTTTGAGAGAAATTTTGACCAACTTTATATTCTGAAAGGATACTTTTTTTGCATAAACGTAACGATCTATCTGTTATCCTTCCTTATATACACCAAAAATTAAGCAAAAGGTACAAAACTTTTTTTTTAAATTAAATAAAATTGTCAAGTACGCCAGTAGTGCATCAATTCCAATCCGGGGTGGCTGCCCTGCTTGCCGACTTCCTTCTACTCCACACAAAATTTAGGCCTGTTTTGTAGTAATTGGTGCAATCCCACAGCCACAATTATTTACATGATTACATCCATTTGGCAAGCTGTAATTAATTAAAACCTACGAGGTAGTTGTTTCTCCTTCAAATGGGCTAAGAAAAAAAATGCATTTTTTTTTTTTTAGTTATTCCAGTTGTTGACTAAGTCATGCGGTGGTTGAGTGATGAAGCACTTCAGCAAAGTGTACGCTAGGCCTATTACCGACTCGGACTAGTTCCATCGTGTAACTCTCCAAAATCCATATTGTTAAAAAAAACAAACACTCCAACAAAGAACAATCATTCCGCTAATGTTCACACTTCTCATCCAATCCTGAATTCGCATAAATGGCAGAGTGATGAAGTGAAATAGAACGCAGCCAATATAACGACGCGAGACCACGGCAGCGGCGAGCCAAGGTTCCGTGGTCGGCAGCGGCCATTCAATCGGACGCATATTATTTCGATTCACTGAACGAATTATCATTCACTTTCAATAAAAAAAAAGAGTTATCAGAGTCCTCTTTACAATTACATCTCTCAAAGATGTCCATAGTTTGTTAATTTACCTCACTCTGAAGTGGCGTACGATGTAAATCAAAACAGGAATTGGGAGATCCACTACGCGATGCAATTGCCGCCATCTTTTTTTTTAGAAACTCATAAGGGCAGAGAACGAACACGACGTAGCTTGGAAAAAAATTAAATATTATTGGCTAGAAACTAGGGTTGGGACGGTTAAACGTTTAAACGGTTAACCGGAATTTGAACGTTTAAACGTTTAGCATTTTTCGTTTATTTATAACCGAAAAAATGGGAAAAGGGTACTAAATTTGTAAACATTTGGTTGGAATGTCTCGCATCA
>JAHWFP010153940.1:0-17595 GCA_023313725.1 Lithobius niger | reverse complement strand
AGACCCTAGGCTGACCCTTACTAACACTGGCTATCGCCAGTGTTAATAACACAAACCATTTACTAAAATATTTCGCAACAACTGTGAAACATTCCCTATGGAAGGACATTTTACCATTTTTGAAACCAATCATGTTTATTTGCCTTCTTAACTTCAGTTTATTTGTTCCCTTGTTGCACGTATGCAGCGCAATTTCACAAGCAGCGAGGCAGTTTGAGTGGTTTAACGTCACTGAGACTGATTCTCACAATCACTTCGAACTCTTTCTTACAAATACTGCTGAAAGATGAAAGGACGCCATATTTGGGGAAAGATATGCACTGAGTTCAAGACTAGCACGTAGTTCCTTGCAGATTTCCATCATTGTTCGAAACCATTATTGAGGATTCGCCACAACCAAATTTTCCAGTGCTTGGAATCCTTAGTTGGTGAAGATATAAAATTAAATGAAAGATGACTGAGGGTCGACCCTCATATATTGACTGATCTAACACTTGGTATAAATTGCTCCTAGAAACGCTCGATCTCATGTCGATTGTGGCATGCGAAAGATCCCCAGGAATACCTAATCCAAAAAATATTCCTGTTTCTCCCGAGTTATCTTAGCAGTTGACAAAAGCATTAATCCTTAACTTTTTTACTTATTAACTTCTAAGCATTGCTTAACTTCTTTGGGTTTTTTTTTTTTTTGGGGGGGGGGGGGAGGTGCTTCGTGCACCGTCAATCTCTATTTGTATCAGAATATTTTCCTTTAGCGCTAGGATAAACTGGCAGGAAATTACAGATAAAATGATTTTTTTTCTTTAACGATTTTGTGTTACTTTAGTAGTTTCTGTGTTGTTTTAGATTTTTATTGACAAAGCTTGTAGAATAACAAAAAGTTTACTAAATCAGGCACTTCAAATGTGACGTAGCGGGGACTACAGAAATCAGCATGCATAGAATCGTCAACTCATTTATCTTTTTTTTTTCTGGAAACTAACTTGAAAAGGGGCAAAGTTTAGTTTCCAGGGAAATAAGATGGTCTGCGTGCCTGAGCGGTGGCATAGCTCAGCCTAGTTTTCTTTAGAAACTGCTCCATGCTCCCGGAAATATGTTGCAAATGAGTGCTTTAAATCTCTGGATGATCGATGCTCTTTGCACTCAAATGGCGCCCACTTCCATAATGGAGCCGGGGGAAGGACACACGGGGGGGGGGGGACGTGAAGAGCATCTCCTCTTTATCATTGAGGGGGCGGGGGCGACAATACATAAGCCAGTCATAAAAACGAGAAGTTGGCATCATCAATAGCGCGTCAAGTGACGTCATATTAGCTACGAGACACCATTTGGAGGGCATAGCTACAAGGTGCACTAGATTAAAATGTAATGAAAACAACGGCTCTTCTAGTCAAGACAGTGCTTTGAAAACGGAAAGCTTAAAAGAACGTTGTTTTCTCCAACAACAAAAATCGCGTGTTACAGGCTTAAGAAATCCAGTCTAATAGCAATGGCTTCAGTAAGACGACCTTCTTTCGCCTTGCAGCTATCCCAGTTACTGGCTTCACCATAAAGTTATACACAATAATAATACGTTGTGTCATTGCCCCATACCCTCGCAAAATGAACGAAATAGAAGCTCGTCTTATTAAGAGCAAGCCAACAAAGGCACACTAAATAAATATAGTTATAATTTCGTGCTGCTCGGCAGTGTGTTCTATCACATTTTCATATCTGATCATTTTTGTTCCAAAATCTCCCCTCCAACCTACAACTTTCGAAACAGTTGCATATTTCAGAGCATGAATAGTTGGGGCCGAATAATGATGCTATGAAAATACTCAACTATGGAAGGTGGGGGGGGGGGGGGGATTTGATTCAAAAATTGAGGGGAACTCCTCAAAGTGTTTGGTGGGGGATAGCACCCCTGCTGCGTAACCGACTAACAGAGCCATGAAAACACTGAAGAAAGTTGAAATCCTATGAACACAAAAAAGTTTGTTTGTTCTTCTCCCAGGAGAGATTGGGTTTTGAAATATAGCTAATTTCCCAAAAATGGCGTGGTTCATTGTGCCCCATTTTCTGACGCTGCCCCTCATTTCGACGTTTATATAGCGTCTTTTTGCTATCTTACTGTTAAACTCGAATCTGATGTTTTAGCATGCTGTAGCTTCGTGGCCTACAATACGACAAGAGCAATGGCCTTACTGAATTTTAAGTCAATTATTATTCTATTCCGACTTGTTAATAGGCTTAGGACCGCAGTGCTGACAGCGCCCCCCATTGGCCCAGACGACAATCCTCTTCTCATAAAACTCGATAACATCTTCACACAGAAGGAGAAAAAGCATCTAGTGCCGACCTTTGCCGACAGGGCGGCGTAACTCACAGCAGGGGATTCGAGCACGTCGACTTAAGACGCCATATTCGCCCCACAATTTCCAGCGTTTTTTGACATGAATAAAAAAAACAAAAAAAAAAACATTAATACGATGTTGCTGCTAGTTGATAAAATTTGAGATAAAGATGAATTTACGTGGGCTATCCACGGTATAATAAATGTGAATTTTAAAAGGTAAAATGTTTATATTTTTATCACGAATCACGGACCGGATGAGGGCGATTCAGATACCGAGATACGGAGCCAAATTGCATTCGAAATTATGCACTTTTGTGCCTTAAATGAAACGAAACGAAGTTGTAAGAGTATCCATGACAAAACCTGGAACTGAATCTAGATTTAGACTGGAACACATGGACTGGAAATATTTATTCGTAGATTTTTCCTAAAACTACCTGATTAACAGAACCAAACAAGCCAAAATCAGTGACAAAACAAAACAAAAAACAAAATCAGTGATTTAAGATGAAGAATTTGGGTGGGCAACTTGGCGACTGGTTTGGCTCTATGGAATCTGCACACATTCAACATGGTGACCGTTTTGGCCCTTAGTCCATCCCCGTGCGTTCGGAAGAGATTACCTCGAATATGCATATGCACTCATCTCGACTTTGACATGTAGTAGGTCCTAACTGCTAAAATAATAACAATAACAGATAGTTTAATCACCCTTTAAATTGCAAAGGAACCGGCAGGGACACAGCAACGTCCTGACCTTAAACATCAAGGAAAGTAAGTTAAACATAATTTTGTTTTAATTTCTGTATTTCCAACTAGAACTATCCCTTTCCGTCCCAAAATAAGTCGGTAAATGAGTCGGTAAAAAAAATATATAATAGTAAAAATTCATGTTCTTTTAAACTACTACTTAGTAGTTTAAAAAAAAATGAATTTTTACTATTAAATTTTTTTTTTACCGACTCATATCAAAACAATCAATGATGAGAGTTGAGAAGGGACTGAGAAAATTGTCAACACCGGATTTTGTCTTACGTCACTTCCGCTTGTGCGTGCTGCAATCTGGTGGCTAGTGTGTGTATTAAAATGGGCCAAAAGTTTCCCATTGAAATAACACTGACAGCTTTTCAGGAACCATATTTCTTCGCATGGAATCCATAAATAAAAATGTAACAGCTGATTAACGATGTTAACCCAACATACTTACTGGTTTTAAAAAGAGTTGTTTATTACTAGCCACACATTATTTTTAGAATGCTACTGTAAATTTCACCAGGAACAAGGAGAAATTGAATTATTAGGTTACGTCAGTGGTTTCCAGTATTTTCCAGTACTATTCGAGCAGTGGTTCCAGTGCATTCCAGTGTTATTTGATCAGTGCTTTCTAGTATTTTTCAGTACTATTTAAGTAATAACATTTTTATTTCCACATAAATGAGATGGAAAAAAGATCAGGAAGGGACTGTTTAGGTCCACTGACACCTATCCAGAATTAAAAGAAGCAAAGGGGAAAAGAAGCTATACAAAACCAGCAATCATTACATAAAACAAAACAGGGAAAAAAATACAGAGAACAGAGACAAACAAACACCTAAAAAACATGGCAAGATCAGTTTTCCTCAGGTTCCGCCTGAAGAAACGCAAGCTTGCGGACTCCACTACCCCCGACGATAAGCTGTTCCAAGCCGGGGTGCACAACACGAATATTTGATTAGTGCTTTCCAGTATTTTACAATACTGTTTGAGTAGAGTTTTCTTGTATTTTCCAGTGCTATTTGAGCAGTGGTTGCAGCGCATTCCAGTGTTATTTAATCCATGCTTTCCAGTATTTTCCAGCACCATTTGATCAGTGCTTTCCAGCATTTTGCAGTATTCTTTGAGCTGCGTTTTCCAGTAGAATTTTATCAGTGCTTTCAAGTATTTTCCAGCAATGATGAAAATACTCTCTAGTATTTTGCAGTACTATAGTTTGAGTAGTGTTTTCCAGTATTTGAAAGCACTATTTGATGAAAATACATTCCAGTATTTTGCAGTACTGTGTGCTAGTATTTTCCAGTAATATTTTATCAGCGCTTTCCAGTTTTCTCCAGCACTAATTGAACAGTGCCTTCCAGTATTTTGTAGCACTGTTTGATCAGTGCTTTCCAGTACTATTCTGTACTATTTATCCAGTATTTCCTATAACGGCCGGGTACAATTCCAAAATTCGTCGAATTCTCAAGTTTACACAGGTGAGGCATTCCTAAAAAAAAAAAGAAAAAAAAGTGATCATCACTTGGCATGGTAAGTGTACGTTTCCCTAATTATACAGAAATGTTCCTTCTATTTAATCGTGCGATTAATTCTTCAAAGCTGTTCCTAACTTACTGTATTCTTAAAAATTTCCTAGAAACTTTTTTTTCCCGAAAATCGGGTCGCTACAAAATCAATTTCAACACAGTTCAGCACCCAGACCATAAATTAATAAATTATGCAAATATTTAATGGAACGCCTCAAGAAAAGGCACAACTTCGTAAATAACGTATCGTGGGAGCCGTAGGGGAACGTGAGAGTGGGGGAGGAAGGGAGGGAGGGGGGAGGAGCGGAGAAAGGTGAAAACCTTGTCACCATTTTATAAGCACAAGCGGAGATTTCATCTCGTGATAACCCGGTCAACTTTCCTCTCTCCCTCTGCTTAAAAAATGGCGCCTCAAAGTCACCCTTATTTATGGAAAAGACTCGTTTGGCTTGATAAATAATTGATTATGCCAAAACACAAATTGCGTTCCAGGTAGGCGAATGAAATCAGTTTTTCTTTTTTTTTTTTTTTGTTATTTTTTTTTTATTTTTTAGTTTAAAGTTCCGCGATAACGCGCGATAATTTATGGGACGGAGTGGAAAAATTGTGACTTCGCCGCGAAATTTTCTAGGTAGGTATGAGAAAAGTGAAGGTGAACGTTAATCTCCCTCTCCTACTATCTATCTATCAATCTATCTATCTATTGCGTCAACCTCGTTAACCTAATAAGGAGTTTTTCAATTTTGGGAACAAAAGTTTCAGTCTTATGATTAAGAAATTCGCGATATTATTGTTCTTTTTTTTTATCAAAATAAATTTCCTATGGCCTAACTTTATGTGGAGCAAACTGGTCGTCTGTGGATCGGCTCAATTTGGAACTTTATTTTGGACGTGTTAAAAAGAGAAACGCCGGTCTACAGCCTATTCGAAGACAAGGTAACTGTAGAGATGCACCACATCATATTGTTCTTATACTCCCGGGACGATGTACTGTTCGCTGGGGCAGGGGGTAGACTTTTACTTTACTATTATTACAAAATTCGCTACAATTCCGTACAGGCCACGCAGCAAACTTGTAAAAAAAAAAAGTAATATTGCATTGAATGTGCAAGGCATAAATATTATATATAAATACTATTGCTGTGAAACCACTTATCAGTTATTATAGTGCACGGCTTATCGTGAGTCCTCCAAGTATTTTATGACCGGCTATGTCTTCCTGGAGGGGGCGACTTTAGTCGATGGCCGCCATTGTTTTTGTAACAAGGCACTCTGTTACCAAAAACGTACAATCGATTATCTGTGTTCGTTCCGCGGCAAACTCTAGATAGGCCGCAGAAGCCAAAGTAAATAAATTGGAACTGTATAAATTTATTACAAAGTGCTGTGCAAGTATTATAGCAGAATTAAGAACGTCATTTAAAGTTAGAAAACGAACAATACAGAGGGAACCGTAATAACAACGTCCGCTGCAATATAAGCTGTGATATAACACTATTGACACGAAATCGTAACGCAACATTTAGTTTGAAAACGAGTGACCAAAGGGGAGGTGGGGTAGGAATATGACAATCACAATATCAATAGTATTGGAATATTAAAGTGATACTATCACCGATTGAAAGCAGGCAGAATCTGGCAACATCTAGCACTTTCTAGTACTATCTAGCACTTGCTTGCACCAAGACGAGAAATGCACAACGGCATTTCTTTTTACGAAATAAACAAGCCATGACCTCCTTAATTATTGTGTGAAAATTTGACACGTCCTCTTGCAATTGGGAGCATTGCAATTGGGAGCAAGCAGTAAACGTTAACAATATTACCACCGCTAGATGGCGCCATGGTATTTTCGTTCGCTTTTTAATCGGTGATAGTGCCACTTTAACTGAAAAAATCTCAAGTCAACACCAAATTTGAGAGAAAACAATCCTATACTTGTTTACACTCTACCCGCATAAGAAAATCTCCATTTGGTATTTTTTGAAACATATTGGTCCAGTCTATTGTTTAAAGAATTTGGGCTCGGGGCCTCCACAAAGAATTCAGGCAGTGAGTCCAGCAGGAAATCAGGCGGAAAGAAAAAAAACTTTTCGCTTGGATTTAATGGTTTTGTTAGTTTGAGTGAGTGGCCAATCTTGTGGATGCTACATGGTTTCGGGTGAATAAAGCTGCTGTGTTTGGGGATACCATAGTTGGACATGTACACGTATCGAAAGCCTTGATTATTTTTGGTTTTCTGCGTTATGCTTTTTCCAATGCAGTTTGATGTTCGATGAGTACTGGAAACTTAAACTTGGGCGCAAATTCGAGACGAGGACGAGAGTAAGAAATAATTGTATTGTTTTCGCGGTTTATCTTGAGGCCTGCAGGTATTTTACGAGTGGCTACGTTTTCCTGGAGGAGGCGGCATTAATCGACGGCCGCCATTGTTTTTAATAACCATCTCGGATATCAACAAGGCACTCTGCTACCAAAAACATACAATTGATTATCTGTGTCGTTCTGGGGCGAACTCAAGATAGGCCGCGGACACTATAAGTAAATTTTGGGATTTCTGGAAGCAATAGTTCAGTTTATCAACAGAAGTCGTATTCCGTATGATATTTTCAAAATCGAGATTGTGTGTATGCTGTTGGAAATGGCTGATGTTATTTAAAGTATTGACTACGTGTTTCGATTTGGGTCATCAGCAAATGTGGCGGTGGAATTTGTGAAGCCAAAAGCAAAGTTCTTAAAAAAAAAAGTCAGAAATAGAAAAAGTCAGTGGGCCTTGAAGTGGGCATTGAATCACACTACTAGGCACGGGAGAAATATCTGAAAACTTGTGTTCGATTGTCAAGTCTTTTTAAAAATCTAATTTTGGATTTGTCCTACACAATATACTTGAAAGGAGTGTATTAATAAGGCATACTAGCCTTTATCGAATGCTTTCATGCAGTCAAGATGTATTGCATTGACTGGAAAATTGTTGCGAAGTGCGAAACAAATGCTGTTATAAAAAGCTGAGTGATTTGTGTAGTTGTGGAGAAATTTGCTCTAAATGAACCATGTTGATTTGGACTAACAAGGTTTTGCTTTGTCAAGAATTTCTAAAATTTTGCATAGGTTGCCATAACGCAAATTGGGCGGTAATTTTTTGGGTCGGTGCGATTGGCTTTCTTTAAACATTGGCGTGATAAATGATTTATGCCAAATATCGGGAACAAAATTTGTATCAAACAACATATTATTAACTAAGGCGTCATCAGACTGTTGACAAAATGGGGCAAAGCGATTGCAAACAACCCGTCTTGCATTGGAGACTCATTTTTCGCTTATTTTTTCGGTTGCGTCATCGCATTTTGTTTCTTTGTCCATTTACTTTTGTAGCGTGTCGTTGGTTGGCGTTGACGGCGGTTTCCGACTACTGGTGAGCAAGCAGGTGGGCAGCTCACACCATCTGTGCATTTTGTCACCTTGATTATTCCTCTACAACATGTCCGATTTTAAATTGTGTTCCTTACCACCACCACAGGGAGTAATGCTATCAATATACAAAATATTGGGATTAAAATAAGGACTAAGACCTCCTTACAAGGAATGAGGAGGTTGGAAGTTAAGCCGTCAGGTTCGCCAGCTGCATGTAGTTTCAGTTTATCAAACACAATGGTGAGGTTGGATGTAGTAAAGTGGTGGCATAAGGATAGGGTGATTTAGACAGGGGGAAGATTTAAGAAAAGGTTGCTCATAAAATATTAGCTATCTTACGGGGGTTTGACATTATAGGGTATGGGTTGGAATAAGGAGGGGGCCCAATAATTGGTTTTGAGATTTGTTTGGATTTTGCCTCCTGAAGAAAATTTTAGATGACGTTTTAGAGTCGTTTGCTAAACACAATTCGTACGTTTTTTCTTCTTCTTATTTTTTGAGAGCAGCTTGGACCAGATTGTTGATAAGTAAATAGTCGTTTAAAATAGTTTGATTTGAAGCAGTAAGCTCTGACATCCATACTGGTCGAGTTTGCATTTGTTTTGCAGGTGGTGGTAATGCTTGTATTACGAGTAGTTAGAAAACAGGTCTCAGGGGCGTAGAAATGGTGTTAACTAAAAAGTAACAGTATTATTTTAAAATGCAATTTTTTTTTTATGATTTAAATCAGTTGCCTCCTGGTAGGCTAAAAATCACAAGTACTTTTGCGCCGCAAGAAACCTTTTTAGAGGACGATTTTTTTTGGCTTATTTATCAGCTTAAAAAATAAGTAATTTCTCCAACATTTACCTTTGGTTTTCAGTCAATTTGCTGACGTAGAACCTCTGAACATTAAAAAAAATGAAAACCATGCTGTTCTTTCATTTGTTTAAGTACATGGCTGTTGATAATAAATTTATAGTTTGTCTGCATATTTTTTTAAACCTTTTCTCTTGAAAATGTTCCATCTTTGCTTGAAAATGTATATGTTCCATCTGAACCCTTTAAATAATTTCTTGGCCTGGTCTTGCACAGCACCACGTAAGAGAATTATCTGCAGCATCTAAACGCCTAGTAATTAAAGTATTGTGAATGCCAAGCGCACAATTTATTTTAAAAGATTTGGACAGGAAGTAGACTTTAAAGATCTAGGTAAAATAAAAATACATTTTACTAGGAAAATTTGGTACAGCACTCCCCTTAAAAGAATCGTGGATCCCACCCTGAAGTCGAGCTACGGCTAACAGCTCGTTACGTTTATCCTGAAAATAGACAATCTTTTAAGTATAATCACGTTTTCCAGCAAATGCAACAAAATAACGTAAAAAAAAAATCAATAAAAATATGGAGCGTTATTTACTGACTCGCGAAAGCGTCAAATTTCTATGGCTTTCCACCCGCCACCTTTTTACGACTTGAAGCAGCAGGGAAGATCTTTGCGGGGGAGGGGGGAGGGTTTGACTTTAAAAAGTTGTTGTTAACAGCTTTCGACTTTTGCATTCTCACCTCGTAAATAATGCAGAGGGGGACGGAAAAAAGAAATTACGTGAATTGAAACTTGATAAAGTTGAACTCAAAAAGTCAGCGGATTTTACACAAATCTGCCCATAAAATAAAAATAAAATAAATAAAATTTACAACATAAAGTTGCTGATGAAAAAAAAAAACATTCTCCATTGAGAAATGTGTCGGGAAATAAAACCTGAGAGCATAAAATATGGAGGGTAATCTTGTTCAAAACGATTACGGCTAAGGTCATAAAAATAATAGGGTGTTGAGCTGTTATTACTTCTTAAGAATATTGCAACGGGGCGTCTGCCGTAATTCTAGTTTCTTATTTAGGCGTGCGCATTGAGGGTTGGCGAAGCGTAACTAAAATATGTATTAAACACGTGTCAGACGTGGAATTACGGACACTTTTTAAGAATGTGATTAGAATATTCGCTATTGTTGCTCAATCATCTTCGGTTTTATGAACGGACAAAGGTCACGTGATGTCCGTGACGCGAATGATTTGAACACGTATGTTCGTTCAGTGGGCAAACTTGAAACGATTTTATTTCAACACCTTTTGTTTTTACATTTTTTCCACCACGAAGTTTCAAATCTGCGTGGTTGTCATATACGCAGATTAAGGTTTTAAAACCAGTACTAAAAGGGTAAGTTCGGCTAATTTTTTCTGAAGACCTCGTGGGGCATTTTTTTGTTGCAGTAATCTTAGCTTGTCACTGTCTCTTTTACCCTTTCTTCTTACCCTTTTTGCGTCTTTGAGCCCTTCCTTTCGCTGCAGCACCAGCATTTATAAAAAAAAATCCAAGATGTGCATATTTTTTTCAAAAATGGGCATTTATTCCAAAAAGGGTAGGGACAATGCCCCCCAAACCCCCCCCCTTGCTTCCCCCCTGTACACGCCAGTGTTTAAAATGGTAAACAAAACAAAACAGAACAACAGCAAACACCTTTCATTACAAATACAGGGTGGTCCATAAAAAACTGACGACCCAATATTTTCCAAGTCCAACTTTTCTAGTTAGCACCCCTCAGAACCAGGAGACAACAGAAATCTTCTCGTTTCATTAGATTTGATTTCTGTCCTATCCTGGTTATGAGGGGCGCTAACTAGAAAAGTTGGACTTGGAAAATGTTGGATCGTCAGTTTTTTGTGGACCACCCCGTAGTTATTATTCGGTTAGCCAGTATTAGGTCAAAAACGGAAGTAGTGATACAGGAAGTAGAAGAACAGGAAATAGCAACAATCACAGCATTTGTGTCATCCGTTGGTTTGGACAACATTCGCTAAAGCTCGCTGCATTGTTGTCATCTGTTGTCAGAGCAATTCAACACCCACAAAAAGGAGCCATGTTAATTTAGAAAACAGTGGGCTTCAAACAATGCCTTCAAATTTTGACTGCCATTTCTGGAAAATTAGTTGAAAATTGAGGCGTGGCACTCACACAAAAACGCCGTGTTCAAAGTACATGCGTTTTAAAATAAGCACATTTTAGCCACCCCAGTAGCAAACGTTTTTAGACACTTTTAGCTGAAAAACACATAAAAGCGTTTTACAAATAGCACGGTTTGTGCGAACAAACCTTTCACACATTAGCGTTTATAAAGTGTGTCTGGCGTGAAATGCTTTAAAAATAATTCACCAGCGTTCATTTTGCAGTACTTTATAAACACGTGTATAGAGCGCATGTAATTTTAAAAATAAAACAAGCGTTTTTATTATAACGCAGACGTTTTGAAAATTGCGTTTAGCGAAAACGGTTGTATTTAGTGTGTTGTGAATTAAACACTACAGTTTTTAAGATGTTTTATTTTAAACATTATAATCCATACACGTGTTTTCGCACGTGTTGGTAAAGTCTCGTGGCAATTGAATGCTTGTTTTTATTTTACACACTTTTTACATCTGAAACATTTTATGAACGCTAAAGTTCTGAATGGTTTCTTTTCAACCCGTGCTATTTGTAAAACGCTTTTACTTGTCTAAAATGTGTCTATTTGAAAGCATATGTTTAAAAAAATTAAAAGTGCAAAAATTAAAGTTTTCGTTAAAAATACAGGAGATATCTTTATGTAGTTTCACAAAAAAATGGCGTATTCAAAGAAGAATTTGCTAAGTAAATAAGGAATTCGTGGTGTAAGAGGGGAAGAGATTTTTCTTCGTTGCTCATTTCGCAATGCTGATTGCTGCGTGTAGCCCGTAGTTTTCCGGGCGTTTATGAGCGATGGCTTCAGCTGGGTGCACGTTAAAACACTTACAGGTTAAGGACGGAAGTGAAGAGCAGGAAGTAGATAAACAGGATACAGCAACAATCACAGCATTGTTGTCATCCGATGCTTTGGGCAAGGATCACTAAAGCTATAGACCAGCGTCAAGTGACGTCATATTGCTACAAGAGAGATACTTACAAGGGCACTAGATTGAAATTGTGGGTTAAACAACCGCACTTCTAGTCAAGCCAGTGCTTTGAAAGTGGATGTCGTAGGCTTAAAAAACCGTTGTTTTCTCCAATCCCTTAAGCTGCTTAGGTTGTAATTGGAAAGTAAAGATTCCACTTGCTTCAAAATGTCAGCAACTGCCAACAAATCAACATAAATCGCGCGTTTTAGGCCTAAGAAATCCAGTCTAATAGCATTGGCTTCAGTAAGCCGCTCTTCTTTTTCCCCACCAGTGCACCTTGCAGCTAACCCAGTAACTCGCTCCACCATAGAGTAATATACAATAATACAACGTCGTCTCACTGCCCTATAAGAGTAACAAAAAGTTAAACCATCGATGAGGAAAAAGGAGTCAACCGACACCATGCCATGGAACGAAAAGAAAGGGAAAATTGTCGACTTAACGTATCTTTCCACTGCAGAGGTTATCTCGCTACGGAGAGGTCAGTTTTGCTATAGGATATGTGTAGGATCTTTTGTCACAATCAACATGCACACGAGTGTATTGGGTTCCTTCTCTACCCGAACGCGCAGGGATTGAACCTATGGGACCTTTGGCATATGAAGCAGTCGTGCTAACCATTGAGCCACCGTGCCCCTTGTGTTTAGCAATTAAACGCAGGTCAAAATCCTCCTTCTTAAAACTTGGTGCATGCATCGTAAGTGTCTTGGTATCTGTGGTCAACGGGCTCTTTTGCTCGCTTTTTATTATGGGTATTTCTGATATTTTAATCGGTTAGTTTATTGTGTGTGCGGCGTGTCTTGAGTCGTGCAAGTATTTTATGACCGACTACGTCTTCCTGGAGGGAGCGGCTTTAATCGACGGCCGCCATTGTTTTATAACCATTTTGGATACCAACAAGGCACTCTGCTACCAAAAACGTACAATCGATTATCTGTATTCGTTCTGCAGCGAACTCAAGGCACACTTTAGGTCAGTTGCCTTGGCTCGAATCTCACCGGATAGGACATAAGTTTCATACGAGAAACAAGTTTCGGTTTAGGTTCGGGCTGAAACAAGCAAAAAAAAAAACACCGCTGTTGCAACGTATTTCTCTTGATCACGTCTGAAACACCAAAACCTTCAACAAAGGCCGTCAACATGGAAGATTTGGGCTGCGGCTAACGGCTAGTTGATATGCGAGAGTGGTGACGTTACTTTGACTGCTTGTACTCACCTCACTGATGTCTAGGATTTTGCCCTTAAGCTTAATACGGCTTTTTTACAGTTTTTTTTTTCCATACATCAGAACTGACGTATAGTTTGTTCTGCATTATGTTTGCAGGAAACTTACTCTATGACTCCACGTTACCTTGCATTACGAGTGCAAAAACATGTGGAATCACACTTGTAGACTCTACACAGTTACTGTTAGAGTCTACAAGTGGGATATTTACGTGTTTTCTGCACTCGTATTGGAAGGAAACGTGGCGTCATACAGTTAGTTTCCTGCAAACATAATGTGGAACAAAGTATAGTTAAAGCGTTTCCTGCAGCAGTTAGTAAACTTTCACTCTATATTTCGCATTCCGATAAACTAGATTGCCTACATGTACGTTTTCGACCATGAATTTTGTTATAATCAATTAAGGCGTTAAATTTTTGAACGCATACCATGCTCATCAAGGTAGCTATAAGCACCTCCAATGTATTTTTGTCTAGGTAAACTTTTCAACACTTTCACCATCTAGCCATGCAGTAACACACAAACGCGTTGAGAAAAATAAACACAAATCATTATAAATTATGTAAAAGATTCAGGAAACCAAGCTAAACAGCAAAAATCATACACTAAATATAACTTAATAGCATAAGCCACCTTTGTACATTTACGTTTCGTTGAGTGCATTAACCCGGATTCGAACTGGCAACCTACTACGTCCACAAATCATTGACATAGCGCCTTTATCGGTGCGCCCTCTCAGCCAATGTATGGTTTTTTTAATGAATGATTTTCACTGTTAAGCGTGTTTTCCTTTTATAATAATAATAATATGGATGTTTAACCACAGAAAAAAGAGGTTGGGAGCCCAGAAGGGCAATTTTTTGCCACTAACACTGGTCCCATGTTAAAAGTAGGATATTAGGATAAGTGGCGCTTTAGAAAATTTTGTAACGGTTGATTGTAGAGTTGCTTTTTGAAGACAGCAACTGAACAGGCAGAAACAAGCCCCTCAGGAAGGGAGTTCCACACTGGCACTACCCGACAAGCAAAAAAGTGTTTACGGCAATCCAGTTTATAAGGCTTGACACGTAATTTCATTGAATGGCCACGCATTGCAGTAAGTGGGTGTTTTCTTTTAAACACACGGGATTTTAAAGAGTGATTCAGTAGAATCGGTTTTGTTATAGGTTATGTTTGGGGGATATTTCGTCTTTTCAGTGTTTAATGTATATTTTTAGTTAATCCCGAAGATGGTGAACACAGGGGCCGAAAAATATTACCTGAGTCCGAAGTCTATCAAGATCTAAGAATAGATTTCGAACCCAATGTACTTTAGCTTTTGTACTAGGGGAAACCGAGGCAAAGTCGATATAGTTTGTTTAAGTGCCTGCTGTGGCAGAACTATATGACTTAGAAAAACAATGAAAACTGGTAACGATTTCAGAAACATTTGTTTTTCAGGAAAAAAATTGACCAATAGCGTTGTTACAGTATTAATAGTTTTAAAATTCAGTCTTGTAAAAAGTTGCATTTAGCCACTTTGCCACGGGTACCGAGGCAAAGTGGATACCTACCTGGGGCAAAGTGGATACGTATTTTTAAAAAAAGTGTTTACAACTCATCAAAAGAATGAAAATCGTGCCACAAAAGTTTTTAGCCTCTTCAATAGCTACTTTCAGTCCATTATCCTTGAGCTTAAGTCCGTTACCCGTGAGCTTTCTTTACATAATTACGCACCATTCTAAAACAGAAAGCAACCAAATTCCGTATAGGTAAAAGACTCTTCACTGGATGACCGTGACTGAAAGCACTAACAATATGTATCCACTTTGCCTCATGCACGTGGTATCCACTTTGCCCCACTGTGTACCATCATCCTATTTTACTTCGACCTTAAACTACACTTAAATTGTCAAACTAAATTATAGTACTGGGTTATTCTGCAAGAATTCCTCTTTAAAATGAGACCATAATTATCTTTCAGTGACGCATATTTTCGAAGATATCACACGTTTCCCTCACTGACGATTTTTCTTTCAACCTGCATTGAAAGCTGAAAGACGTGCCACACACTAATCCCTCTAATGCCAAAATAACAAACTAACGTGACGTCACTATAATAAAGTAGTGCTGCAGCTAAAAAAAAAAATCAACAGCGCTCTAGTAGCGGTTGTTTTCTTGTAATGCCTACCTTGCCCCGCATATCCACTTTACCCGGCTTCCCCTACTCTAACCAGGAGCTTGTCAATTTGATGGGAAAAAAACATCAATTCGATGAAAAAAAAACATCAATTCGATGAAAAAAAACATCAATTTGATGGGAAAAAAACATCAATTCGATGGAAAAAAAACATCAATTCGATGAAAAACAACATCAATTTGATGAAAAAAACATCAATTTGATGAAAAAAACCATCAATTCGATGAAAAAAACAATCAATTCGATGAAAACAAACATCAATTCGATGAAAAAAACATAAATTCGATGGAAAAAACATCAATTTGATGGGGAAAAAAACATCAATTTGATGAAAAAAAACATCAATTTGATGAAAAAAAACATCAATTTGATGAAAAAAACATAAATTCCATTAACATGGACGGCGAAAGAAGCTAACTTTAAAGGTGATAATGAGAAAAACGCGACTTTGCGAGTGTTTTGGTAAATTTTTATATTCGACATTCACTAATGGCTCATAAACGAAATGTTTACATACTACAAAGTTCATCGGTAAAGTGCTCCGATGTGAATTTACGGGAACGGTGTGTGTGTGTGTGTGGTGTTCCTTTAAAATAAGTTAGTTTGTCATCGAGTTCATTGCCTAGGCTCGAGTTAGCATCACGGCTCTCACGCGACTGAGTTGTCAAAACGAGATCTCAACTCCTTGTTTAAATAAGATGGGTGCATTTTGTAGAAAAAAAACCCATTCCAACATCAATAATTCGGACAGAGCCCTGATCGGCCAGCACTGTCTTGCTCATAAAATTCTTTATTTGCATATTTCTCCTGCAGACCACTCAATGGGGTGCAGCATAGAATAAGGAAGGATATATGCATTAAAAGAGAAGAAGGACGAATAGCCACTTTTTCAAAGAAAAAACTACTTTCGGTGCAGACCGGAAGTAACGCCGTAAATTCCTTGTAGCGGAACATTAGGATAGAAACGAGTTTTTTTTCCCGTGGATTTTTATTCCTTTGGAATTTATTTCGTCTGGATTTTCTTTCTCTGAATTTTTTTTACCAGATTTTTATTCTGTGGAATTTTTTTCCCCTGAACTTCTTCGCCTACATTTAAACAATATGCATTTGTATTACGACGCTACAGATGAAATTCTTGGACCGTCGCAAGACGAAATACTGCGAAAGCATTTGCTAAGAACAGGACTCGTTCATATAACAGACGAAACAATTTCAAGGCTTTTTCAGGGCTTTTTCAACACTTTTCAAGGCTAACTTACAACCAATTCCAAGGCTCTTTGTACAGTAGACTCTCAAAATTACCTTTCAAATTTCTCTATTTTGTTAGATGGCAACATTAGAAAAAGTGAAGCACACGTCACGGATTAAAAATATAAAAAAGCCAATTAGAGTGCTACAAACAATTCAAAACGACGTTTCGAAAAAATCCTTTTTTCGTCTTCAGGTTACAAGATAAAATTCACATAGCAAGGCCACCAAGTACAGCCTGTTGTTTAAATGGCTACATAACAAGTTAAAAATGTGTTAAAAATAATAAAAACCACAATTTCCCCTCTCAAAAGAGGCAAGCAACTTGCAACTTGGTTTCCCAAGGAGCAGGTGGGCTTGAGCTTCGCCATATTTTTCTGCTTCTTTTGAGAGGGGAAATTATGGTTTTTATTATTTTTAACACATTTTTAACTTGTTATGTAGCCATTTAAACAACAGGCTATACTTGGTGGCCTTGCTATGTGAATTTTATCTTGCAACCTGAAGACGAAAAAGGATTTTTTTTTTCGAAACGTCGTTTTTGAATTGTTTGTAGCACTCTCGGCTTTTTTGTATTTTTAATTTTTAGATCTCAACATTGGCATCATTCTGCTTTTAGTTTGCAGTAGGATGCTCAACCATCGTAAACAATGAGGAACATTATTATGTCCGCCGTTCCCCAATGGACAATAGGAAAGAGTAATGCAGAAACTAACAGCCATTGGAACTGTATTTGCACAGATGCCCCTTATTATTTCGACTCATTTACTTAATTTTACACCCAAATTTACATTACTCTTATATGGCATTAACCTCATTCTACAAAATTCAATGCCATTTCGAAGCTCCGACAACAAAAATTCTAATGTTCAAGGTTTTCCAAGCCTAAATTTATCCGTTTTCAAATTTAAGCCTTTTCAAGGACTTCAAGGCCGTGTAGGAACCCTGCAAGAATTGTTCATTAAT
>JAHWFP010153937.1:0-13325 GCA_023313725.1 Lithobius niger | reverse complement strand
TAATAATAATAATAATAATAATAATAATAATAATAATAATAATAATAATATAAGCAATCTATTCACTCAAATGAAAGTGAAAAGGAGATACAAGGGCTCCAAAGAGGCCACTTATAGCAATCCTAAATTTAAAAAAGAAACACAGCAAATAAAATTTGGTAAAAGGTTTACGAAAAGATGTGTGTGTTCTGGGCGATGTAAGTAGCCACGAAGGTTTAGTTTGGATGTGATGAGGCCGAGACAATCTCATCACTTAGAGACTTCCACACTGGGATGATTCGAATGGTAAAGAAGGACTTCTTAAGATCTATTTTAAAACGGGGGAGTGATAACTTCAAGTGGTTCCCACGAGTCTTAGAAAGTGGGCTGAGCTCAAACAATGGCAGGTCAAAAGGTAACATGTTGTGTAGAATTTGGTAGGTCAAAAAAGGTCGGTTTTTAAGCGACGACACTCAAGGGTGTCAAGGTTAAGTGACTTTAAGTGATCACGAAGTTTCTAAGGCCTGGAAGTGACTTGGTGAACCACCTCCTTTGAATTGACCCTATTTTGTCAATGTCGTTTAGTAGGTGTGGGGACCAAATCTGACTAGCATACTCATATGGGGAGCTATAACACTACAGTTAAAACCATCCAAGCATTAAGCCTAATCAATTAGACCTAAACCTAAATTTGGCAAACAGCATTTAGTGGTGGAAACCACCAGTGACCACTAGGGTTTCAGAAACTATGTCACACCAGACCAAGAATAAAACCCAGAGTTTGCCTGGCTACCCGTATTATGCTTTTCTTGTTTTCTTACTTAGATACCTGCGAGTAGGATTGTGTGTGCAACTCAACCCAAGGTATATTGGTGCATTTTTATATAAAGGATATTACATAGATTTTTTTGGTTGAGCCCTGGCTTCTTCGTACTAAGGTCACTTAACGAAGCAAGCTTCGAAAAAAATAAACAAACCGTGGTGCGACTAGGGTGACTGTAGGGTGTATATCAGTTTTGCTAAATTCTCACTTCACCGAAATTTAAAAAATCGGCTTAAAATAATCAAACAGCAGTTTGTGCAACTGACAAATCGGCCTATCCTTATTTTACCGAGTCCCATTCCGCCGAATTTTAATCAGTGTCGTAGTTTTTGGAAAAGGGCAATTCCAGTTTCATCAAATTCCGATTAGGCGAATCATTTTTTTCCGTATTGCCTGCTGCCCTTTCACTGCTACTCTTGCTGCAGCTAAACATGTAACATCACAAACCGTAAATAATCACAAATTCTTCCCATGTAGCATCAACGCTTCTTTAACTTCATTGATTTACATTTTTTGGGATAGTTTACAGTTAGTGAAACAGGTTTCAGCGAAATCCGAATTCTCCTTTCAGCTAATTTGAAGCAGGGCTTATTTTCTGGTGAAAGCGGGAAAATTTTCAGTAGTAATAGCCCTATAGCTTTTGTCAACAATACGGCAACTGTTTTCACACAAAACCTACAACCTAACATTAAAACTAACGAATGCTAATTATTTGCAATTATATCCCGAACGCGTAGCACGAGTTTTTTCAGTTTGGCTGCAGGTTGAGTGCGAAAACTTTTATAAGTCACAAAAAGTTAAGGGCAGTTTATGGGAGTTTATGCCAATTCAAAGTAAATACTAACCAAAGGACTAAGCATGCAATTGTACAGGGTGGTCACAAATGATTCACCTCATTTTGAACATTTATTACTTAAAATATAAAAAAGCTACATGAATTCGGTTTGCTTCTTTACAAGGAACAACTCAAAAAGTTTTATGACACATACAGTTTCGCATGTCAGTACACTTCTACATTGGCCCCTTGCGTAGCGCGCAAAATATCCAATCGGTGCTCGATTTCCCTCCAGGTGTTCAGAGCAACATTTCAGGAGTGACAGTGGCTATGGCATTGGTTATTCGCTCGCGTAATTCAATAATATCCGTTACGTTTGTTCTGAATACGATGTCCTTTACGTACCCCCACAAGAAGAAATCTAAAGGGGTTATGTCCGGGGAACGCGGGGGGGCCAGGGGATTGGTCCGTCTCTCCCGATCCATCGCCCTGGAAACTGTTGGTCGAGATAATCCCTCAGGCCCCATCCAGGCCCCAGTGAGGGAGTGCCCCGTCCTGTTGGAAAATCATGTCCAGTTGGCGCCCCTATAATTGGGGGATGGCAAACCCCTGTAGCATATCCAGATAGTTTTCTTTACGGACTGTAGGTTCTTCGTAGAAGAAGGGCCCAATGACCTCGGTAGTAGTCAACCCACACCACACATTAATCTTCGGGCTGTCTCTTTCGTCCTCTCTAACTGCATGAGGGTTTTCAGACCCCCAAATTCTGCAATTATGTCTGTTGACCTTGCCAGAAACGTGGAATGTGGATTCATACGTAAAAACTACTGACTTTTAAAAATCGTTGTTGTCATCCAAGCGATTCAAGATGTCCACGGCAAATTCGTAACAGCGTGGTTTGTCGTCGGCTTTCAACTCTTGAACAATTTGGATTTTGTAAGCGTACAGTTGTAAACGCTTGTGTAGAACCTTCATCACTGTTGACCGAGGCATTTGCAGCTCAATACTCGCACGACGAGTGGATTTGGATGGACTACGATGAAACAATTCGCGCACTTCTTCCACTCGTTCTTCCGACACACCTGGTCTGCCGCTACTCTTCTTCTTTGTACCCCTTCCCGTTCTTTAAACTGTTCAACCCACCGTCGTATAGACTGTCCTGTAGGTGCCTGTCCTCCATACTTAGTTCTGAATTGTCTTTGTACTGAAATAACTGATTTTGTTTCGTACATCCAAACAACACACATCGCCTTCTGCTGTGCAGACGCCATTTTTAGGAAGTGACGTCACGCGCAGTGCATGCTGGTCTTAACGCTTTAGCAACAGCGCAGCATAAAACTTTTTGAGTTGTTCCTTGTAAAGAAGCAAACCGCATTCGTGTAACTTTTTTATATTTTAAGTAATAAATGTGACCACCCTGTACAGTATTTATTAATACTTAAAACATAATGGTATGCTTTATTAGCAAAACTCTCTGACAGTTTGTAAAATTACTTGTCCCAACGAAATATTATAGGCGATGTTGCGTCGGTGGCTCCACCCCTGTAACCCTAACACGCCACATCAACCATGCATTGTTAAAATCAGCCAAGATATGAATCTCTGTGTCTGCCAGTACAATATATCATATCAAAAGCCAAAACTGGTAAAAGGCGCGCCAAGTTCCGAATGGTTCGGCCCTTCAAAGGAGTGATATCAACACACCAAAACATTCGCCAAGTTAGTCGCACCGCTTAATAGTTCGAAGGTTAAATGAAAACTAGAACATTGCTACTTTCGGTAGCAATGTTCAAGTTTTCAATTAACGTCCAAAGTATTATTCGGTGCGATTAAATTGGCGAATGTTTTGGAATGTTGATATCACTCCTTTGAAGGGCCGAACCATTCGAAACTTGGCGGCCCCTTTTACCAGTTTTGGTTTTTGATATGATATAACTCCTTTTTTTAAATTGTGTATTGACGCAACTCCACTACCATGCAGATGTGTAATAAAGTGCCACGTCAACAAGAAATTGGTTTTCAACAATTTGCTGCTACCTTTTGCCTATAGGCTGAACCATTCTCAACTTAGTCACCTCTTTATAGGTTTTGGGTTTGGTTTTAATTTTGTTGTGATTTGTTTTATTTAGTTAGTTTTGGTGTGTTGATATCACTCAGTTGAAAGACTGAACAACTCTCAACTTGGTGGCCTCTTCACCAGTTTTTGGGCTTTGTTTATTTTGCTTTGTTTTTACAGTTGGTTTATTTTTCGTGAATTGAGCGTGAATACAATTTCTTTGCAACGTTGTTTAGATTTATTGTGATACACTAGTGTGTGTCTAGGCAATACACGTTCTCATTGTCTGCACTTTGGCCGTCCACTGAGAGACGATGCCGGCAATACTAACAATGGTTATAACAATATTTTCGTACTTACGCGCCCTCCTACACCATCCCCGTTACACCCCTAGGCTCTAAACGATAAAAGGTACGCAGTTCGTATTGTACTGCACCCATTCGTCCAATTTCATAGCTGGAAGCCTCCCCGTTGTCTCGGTAGCAATGAATAATCACACTATGGGATTTAACATGGGGATGAGTGGACTAGCTAGCTAGGTAGTAACACATTTTCAACGTTATTGAGGATCAGATTTTACATTGAAAGCAGCTTAGCTGGCATTTCTACACGAGTTAATTTTTGTCAGGTGGGTCACTGCTCTCGATTGCAACACAATTTAAGCTTTTGTACCGCATTATTATTTTTCCCCAGTACTTGAAATGTCCCAAACTATGCTTCATGATATAAGACACTGACACTATGGCGTCGCGCTACAATGGTTTACAACTTCGACAATTGAATTGATGCGATGTTTGTTGCCTAACTTGGCGCGACACACTAGCGTGTGTCTAGATTCGTTTGCTAATAATTACCACGCGATCTTAATTCTCAAGGAACAATGCGAAAGCGAGTAATTTCAGAAGCGAGCATGACTGTGATCAGAGGAAATAACTGAGCTTTGGAGTGTCTAATGAAGCCTGTAGTTAAAGCAGTAGAAAATTTGCAAGACAATGTGTCGTGTGCGTAAAAGTGTGCAATAATGGAAAATATTGACAAATTTGAAATAGATTAGAAAGTTAAGTAAACATAACATCTTAATTTTACCAGTCCTGTGCAGTGCCCTATAGCGACAGTTGCCGCTATTAATACCTTTGATAATGCCTTGCCTTCGTGCTGTTCAAAAGCATTCGCAGCTGCAACTATCACTAAGGTCCCACGTAGGACTGGAAGAACTGAGACACTATATCTAGTTAACTTTCTTATCTATGGTATTACCAAGGTCCAGGGGTGTTATTACCTGGTAACACCCTGCTAGCTCGATAACCCCCGGCTTCTCTATCTTTCACCATGGTAGTAAGAAGGATGTACTCGGTGAAGCGGGCAACCTCCAATAAGTCAAACTGCAGCAGCCACCACTTATATGATAAATATAAAATGACTCACCGACACTTCAGTGATTCCTTAAACTTTCTTGTAGTGCAACTGTCCATACATCTGTAGAACTGAGCCGCATTCAAGCAGGGGAACTTTCGTCGGTTGAGGAAATTATACTGCATAAACAAAGTAAAAACTATCAATTTTTGCTGGGAAAACTGCTGTGAATACACACGTATCCAGTATTACCTTCATTAATTTGACGTTCATTTGAATTACTGCATCTGTAGCAAAAGCCATTAAATCCCTCATGTCAACAGGACTGTCTGGTTGATAAAAGTAAAGCTAAAACGTAACAAATGCAATGAGTCATGGCTGTAAGTCAACATTCATAGTTAATCACTGTCATAAAATCATATGTCATCTTAGGATGTAATGATTACTAATGTAACGCTATAAAATTCGTGAGGTATCGAGCCTCTTCGGGCTCAGCTCAACCATATTGAAACCAAGTGAAACCATATTGGTTAGTTCGGATTTCACAATGAAATATACTCCGGTCGATATAAGTCGTTGTGTTTGCCCCTCATGTGAAATGCTAAAAGCTTCTTATCATAATTTTGGTCGAGAGTGCAGTCCTCCCAACAAATGTGTTTGCATTTCACCCAAAATAGCGTGTGACAAAACATGATGGTATCAAACAAAATAAGTATCCAGTCTGTCCAAGAAACAATCGGCCTTGCATGTCATGCCACAGGATTATTTGTTATGTGAATGCCATGCACGCACACGTCTGAGACGAATTTTATAGTGTGAATCAGTATAAACTTGCACAAGGAATCATCAACTTCATTGGGAAAGCTATAGGTTCTCCCACTTTGTAAAACGTTCAATATGGGTCTCGTCAAGAGAGGAGAAAGCTTCTCTACGACAGCTTGTTCTCCATCCAGTTTTACTGGACTGCAACATAGAATAATGTAACGTAGCATTTACTAAATGTTTAAGACTATCCCAATAAACGAAATTTGTAAACTAGACTTTAATGTTGAAATTGAGTAGTATGCCACGTTTGTGTAAATTACGCATCTATAAGGAGAGAGGAAACAAGCCAAACAGCGAAAAATTATGCACTAGAAATAACTTTGTGCAGTAAGCCAACTTTATGCACTTACATTTCTTCTAAGTGCAGTTACCCGGTTTCGAACTGGCAACCCATATGTTCAATACCGGGACATGCCACTCCGAAGAAACGTAAGTACGTAAAGGTGGCTTACTGTATTGAATTATATCTATTGTATGGTTTTTCGCTGTTTGGCTTTTATTCTTTCCTTTACATAATTTACAGCGACAAGCATCCGTACGTAAATATCTTCTTATGTGCCAGCCCACAATCCCACTTAAGGACAGAGTAGAGAGCAGTTAATGTACCCGTATCAGTTATAGGACTTGAAAGAAATACCAGCAAATTTCCTCTCCATTCCGAGATAATGAACCACAGCAGAAGACATAAATTCGAATATTTCTTGTTTTTCTATTAAATAAAAGGCACATTTCTGAACCACACTCTTACTGGAGGCAAAACAGAGGGTTACACGATGGCTACATGGACTACGAGATTGACCTATGAAACCACAGCTAGCTAGCTACTTACATTGTCTTCAAAGGTATGATGTGCTCCCGGCCAAAGCCATGCCACCAGAAAGAGATAGGGAAAATTTTACTCGGTAATTTCGTTCTAAAATACCTTGGAAACTCTTACATGCCACAATGGACATGGGCACGAGTATATGAGATAGCTGTGTGACATCTCTCCTCATGGTTAGTTGTCTGTTACCATTTTAACTTCATGAAATTCAGATCCCGTGCCTTAACTTGAGTTTTTCTGAATTGTGGAACATTGACTCAACTAACATTCCAGAGGTTTATGATAATTCAACCGAATGTGGATTTTCCCCAACACACAAATCTAATAATCTCTACTACTTGTTACAGGCACCCTGTAAGGATATTTTGCATGAGATAATTATGGATCTAATACTCGCACATATACTATTTCCTGATTAATTTCATTGACCCTTGTCGGCATGTATTGAGATGGAACCACTAAAATTGCATCATTTCACTTTATTTTCGTGTGTACTTTCAACAACTGTCATAATTTAAAATGTATTCCAGAAGAATTTTAATATCCAATTAAACCGAAAAAATAAATTGAAAAATTAAATTTGATTAATTCCATTTTTTTGTTCTACTTTTTTTATTTGAATCAAACTGCTTGCATATTTGAATTAAACTGCCTGCATAGTTGAGTTGACTCAAGTGTAAACATTACTGGGAATTTTGAAGGAGAAAAAATTCTAGTAATGGGTAGAGGCAAACCCGGATATTCGATCTGGAAAACCTCTCATCATCGGGGGGGGGGGGCCGAGATTATATCCAGAATAGGCAAGAATAGATTCAATAGTCACTGAAGGAGTGCGGTAGTCTCTCACCCTACCATAGTCAGTGCAGACTAGATGGGATTTGTCAGGGCCCATTTTCCAGTCATCAACCAGAAGAGACAACTAGGCTAACTCTACCACTCCTCAGCCATGATAACCACTTAAATCCTTAACTGAAAAGTAGTGTTCAAACACAGCAATTTGACCGTAATTATAGTTTGCAATAGTTTGGTGTTAAGTGGCACTAGCCAAACAGCAAAATCTTGCATTTGCGGGAGATGCTTAGTTTTGATAGAAATAGTACAATCACTACGTTTGCACAACCACGAGAAAGAACTTCAGAGGTATGTGCATTGTGCTCCTATTGCTTCGGTTGGACGTAGAAATATCCGGTCATAGTGCTTTCTCTGATCAGTCGCCACTGTTTAAGTTCGCCTTCACGAGATGGTCTGGCATTTGAATGCGACTCTTCGATAGTCACATAAACACTTCCAAGCACATTGAGAGGTTAGTACATGTCAGGGAGAGAGGGCGGGCACTCTTACAGATTTGTCGTAATTTTTCTTGCTGCCAAGCGTATTTGTTTTTTACAAAATCTGAAAATAGTTACACATGACTAAGCAAGCCACAAAGATGTGCTATTGTTTCGTTACAGGTTTGTAAATTACTAAATTTTGCAAGAGCAGATTTAAAAAAGGGGATGCGCTCAACACAGGAAGAACAGGAAGACCAGCATTGCATGTGAATTGAATACTATGTAGCTAAAATGCATTTTTTTTGTGGCCGTGTAAACTTAGAGAGTAAGTTGTCATCAAGTATTAAAACATGTGCGTAGACTTAACTGTAATTACGGATGAGTCACATCCTTTGTGCTTTGGTTTTTTAACTGTGACTTCAATAACTGCTTTGCGACCAATTTCCGCTTTGACTGGTTCAGCTGTGAAAAAAGAAGAGTAAAATTAGGCTTCTGTTGTTACAGAACGTTGTCTTTGCAAACTTTGCTACATGTTTTAAAAGTTACGTCACCCTATTTTGCTGGCAGATTTTTTTTTTTTTACTTTCGGGTTGTAACGAGCTTTTTTTCTCAGTTCCAACATGAGTCTTCTATTCCATTCCGTTTTATTATTATAATTATTTTATAAATCAGGAAAAATGACATCAGAATCCATACATGCAAATAAATGATGTGGTTGGATCTGACACACAGCGAAGCACTCCATAATGGTTAAAGTGCTACAAAATGAAGAAGCCATAGTGATGGAAACAAGTCTTGCTTTTCATTTGCTGATTGTACCAAATCCAATTCATAGAAGGTTACTGTCATACAGTTTTCCTAACCACTCGTTATATTCCGTTTTAGAAAATGTAATCATTGTACCAACTCACTGTATAACCTATCACCAAAGTTGCCTTGTCTCAACCATTCGTTATATTCCCAATCAGAAAATCAACTTCGTATTAACCACTCTTTATATTCTTAATCAGAAAACTCGTGTTTCACATTCGGTTTCTGTTATTAGAATTCGGAATATAATTTCCAGCTATTTGTTTATATTGATTGAATGTATATGGTGATTTCGAAAAACCTTTTTTGACTTTACATTTCTTCTCGTTATGTTACCAATAATAACCATTTTGGTTTCACGAAAAGCCATTGAACCTGCATTCAATGTCTTGGATGAATGAAACAGTTATACCGATTAAAGCACATACATAACGGTAAAGCCTTTACATTTTGATTTGCACATTTTTCGAGTCATGCTAAGTAAACCTATTGCTTATTGTGTGTGAAGCACCCATAAAGTAATGAATTTACTTTGCTTGATTCGAACGCAATTGCAAAACAAACATGAAGCACTGTGCTTCATAAAGTTGGCTAACAAGCTTTTCGATTGATCATCAAGGGCTTTAGTTTCATTTTTATTCTTGCACTGTTACAATTAGGGTTCTCAAAAATTGAGTCCTAGGACTTATAGAACACTCACTTTGTTAATCTTGTTCTTGATGTCAAAAAAAAAAACACTATACTGATTTCATGACTTTTCGAGACAGTTTGGAATTTTTTCTTGCCTTAAAAGAAACTCTACCATCTGTCACTGGAAGCAAGAATTTAAGGGGTTGGGGAGGACAATTTGTGGCTGAGACCCATTGCTGAAACATCTTAGATTGATTCCTATCAGTTCCGTCTAAGTTTATAGAGGGCGCTATTGAATTTTATGTGGTAATTTCTACTCTGTTTTCAGCCTAAAATTAAACTAAACTAAAGAATACCAGCTTGTATTTAACTATTATTTAGTTTTGCTTACTTACAATTTAGTTTACTTTAGATTTGGGCTGAAAAATGAGCAAAAATTGCCAGATGGAACGTGTGGCCCCTTCTGAAAACTCGGATGGAACTAAAAAAAAATGAATATAACCGTTTCAATAGGGACTTTTTAGAGTTACAAAACCTCTTCCCCAACCATATAAATTCTTGCTGGAAGTTTAATGCTTTAAAACCATGATGTTTCCCTACCAGTGCGATATTTATTAAAAACTCTTAAAAACTCTTTGTTAAAGTTAAGCCAGTAAATGGGTATAGTAAATCGATAAATTAGTACTACCTTGCTTAATCGTACTAACCAAAGATGTCATTTACCAGAATACTAGAAAAGAGTATGTATCTCACTCGTTTATAGGAAAGGTGGTATAGTAGCTCATTAGCAGGCTATTAGAGAGTCATTAGTCTGACATCTCACTTTCTGCAAATCAATGGCAAGTGTTACCAATTAACACCTAGTAATGTTATACCTATCTATGTCATAGATAGTACACAATGTGAATTTGTGCCTGTATATTCGGCAATGGCTACCGAAAACCAATGACCAGTAGACCTTCCTACTATGACGTAAAAAGACCTACTTCATGAGATAGATCACAGATCTTAAAGTTAACTGTTTCAAATGTCATGGGTCTAACAGCTTCTTGAATTACATACTGGTTGAGGGGTAGACCTCACTGTGAGGGACTTACGTAGAAGCACTCAACATTTTTTTTCTAATTGGTAAATGAATTGCCACAAGAGGTGGAAATCTTATTCATCCTGCTTTCAGAAATTGGCAAAGAATATGGTGAAAATGAAAGTAATATCCACAATATTACTACTGGTAATCATCATCTCACCGTTTGTGTATGAATCATCATCTCACAGAAACAGAACAATGCTACGAATCAGAAAGTGTATCGCATCTGTGATCTGTTATGATGCCCATGCATACAAACCTCAATGCCATCTGAGAAATCGCTGTGAGTATCTTTTATGTTCCGAGTAAATTTCAGTTATGCGAACGCACATGGCATCGTGGCACACTATTCACCAAGACTGGACCGTCCTTTGACGGAATACCAGCTCTTTTCTACTAATTTGCTGATACAAAAACTGTAAATCCTAGGATAGAATCACTACAATTTAGTTATTAAGTAGTCTAAACTAGGTCTCCAGGTGAGCAGACTGCCCCATTTCAAAACACTAAAAAAAATACTAAATTTCTCTGCCCCAACGTGTTGTTAGTTTTGGGTTCCCTTATATTTGGGACCAGTTTTACGTCCCCTTCTATTTGTAATCTTTGTAATATTTAACCTAACTGTCAAATATAATGCCGCAAATGACGAAAAATTCGCAGATGACCTACAAGTGCATTCGACTATTATGTCTAATCCGACTGAATTTCACTTCAGGGTGAGCTAAGCAGCGTGTTTACTTTGGCAAAATATCAGCAGCTCCCACTATCAAAGGAAAAATACGTGAGATTTCTTGTCTGGAGATGAAAAAATATATTTTAATTTTAGCACCGACATGATGCGACAGGGCTCTGTTGAAACTCCAAAAGATCTCAGCGTGTGGTTTCATTCTAATGTAAAATTTTCCACCAATTGCAACTTCATAACATTAAAAGCAAACTGACAGTCTGTAATTGTATGTCGCAGTTTCCGTTCTGGAAATATATTAACCTATTCACGGGCATACATGATCTATGTACAGTACGCCCAATTATCGAGTAGGTGAGCCAGGTCTGGTCGATATGGTCGAGTCGGTCCAGATGAAGTTGGCAAAGGCTTGGCCAAGTAGGTTCTACGCTTTCTCAGTGGAAGACGTCATTTTCTTTATGACGTTATGCTGAAGCGCGGTTACTGACGAGCTTTGACAATGGCACTACTACAAAAAACTTGGAGAGTTTTCCCACTTTCCAGTGCAAACCACATGTGAATTGACCGTTTTTAACGAAGTTATGAATTTTTGTAATCTGTGAATTATTTTGTGCACCCTGTGTAAAGAAATTCGCGCATTTCGAAATTGAGGCTTTGATCTTAACTGGGGCAATCACTGGGAGCGTCTTAATTTAATATTCTTTCTCATACCTGGTACTGGTTTTCTTTATTGTGTATTTTGTTTCTTCCTGATTTTCCCGTAACATAGTGAAAATAATGCCTCTACATCAAAGTAACTTACATACAACGATCGTTTTGCAAGTTCCAGGTAGCAACTGTTCATCCTTCAGTTTCATTACGGGTAATACTTGCCCTACAAGCTGAAAAAAAAAATGAATTTGCATAATGAAATTGATAACTCGCATCGCTTAGTTGATCATAAATAGGTGGTTTATTAAAATTTAACTAACAAACGCTAAATAATGATTTTTTTGTATTTGCTGACGTGAAACTTTATACCTAAACTGATCCACAAACACAAATCAAGACCTGAGGTTTCAAAACAACACCTTAAAAAAACTCATTATTGAGACTGGAAGGCAGCCAGAGTGAAACGAGTTAAATACCAGAAGCAACAATAACCTGACAGTCGACAATAATGGGTTGGAAAAAAAAAAAAAAACTTTTATGATGCTTGTTGAAATTGGAGCTTTTGATTTTGAAAAGTTAATAAATAGTCATAAAAATAATAACTGAGTAGCTAACTTCATGATCATGTAAACACTCTTCAATACTATTTTCCTGAAGCTATTATAATCAACTCTCCCGGTATCATAATGCTAGCAGTTACGGGGGAAGAAGGTGCAGGGTAACAGTGGGACAATTTTATCAGGCTCAGGGAATTTTGACTTGAGCTTAGTTGCTGAACTTTTGAATATCACTAACGTTATATTTTGTGTAGATTTTTAATATTATTTAAAAGTTAGTTTCCTGTCAACCAATGCAAAGCCCGTCAAATACATATACAAACACAGAAAATGTGTTGGTTGCGCTTGACCCCAATAGTGATCCCCCAGACATCTTGCCAAAAAAGGACATCTACAATCCTTGCTTGTTTTTCCGTGAACACAGTAAACTTCGGCCGAAGCCACCATATGCCACCCCACCACTTCACTCCTCAAGTAAAAAGGTCTCAGCTTTTATTCACTACATAGATAAGGAATTGAGTCGTTGGGGGGGGGGGGGTCCAATAATGTTAAATTTTAATTGAGTGTGGCTTGAAAAACATTCAATTCCGAAGATAAGATGAAACGGCTTTGTATTAATTATGATCAACGGTTTGGAAGTTCAAGAACACTTTACAACGCCAATTTAATAATATAATAACAATATTAAGTTTATTTTAAAGAAGGAAGGGCATAGGAAGGGTTCGTGCGAATTTCTTATACCCAGGCAGTTTTAAAAACGATAAAGAATAATAACACTATTTTAAAATTATATAAACAAAAAGGGACGCATGCACATAAAAATTCTGTTCAATGAACAGTGGTCAGATTTAAAAAAAAAACTATAAAAAAAAGCAAAAATATAGAGATAAATATATATAAATATATATATATATATATATAAATAGTAATTTCCAAATCATATCCAAAAGCAGTTTTTGTTCAGTGGACGAACCATTCAAAAATTACAAGGAAAAAACTG
>JAHWFP010153936.1:0-12457 GCA_023313725.1 Lithobius niger | reverse complement strand
GTTAAAATGGTAGTAGATCGGTTCACTTAAATTAGCCTCAACAATAACTTAGAAAGTGTCTCTCTTTTTTACATCGAAAATCTTGTATATTTTGGGCCAGAAATTAAGGAAAATCAATTGGAAATCATTAGAAACCAGTTGTTCGAAACCAATTTGTCAAAAACCAACAAATCGTTATTGGCTTGCGTTAATTGTAATCCACCCAAACCCAAAACTGGTGTAAGAGCAGCCGCCAAGTTTCCAAAAAGGGTCGGCCTTGCAAAGTAGTGATATCATTCAACCAGGGAAAGGCCGCCAAGGTTAATCCTATTAGCCAAGTTAATCGCACCTACTAATAGTTCGAAAGTTAAATGAAAACTAGAAGATTGGTACTACGTTAGCAATCTTCAAGTTTTCATTTAACGTCCGAAGTATTATTCCGTGCGATTAACTTGGCTAATAGGATTAACCTTGGCGGCCTTTCCCTGGTTGAATGATATCACTACTTTGAAAGGCCGACCCTTTTTGGAAACTTGTCGGCTGCTCTTATACCAGTTTTGGTTTTGGGTGGATACCACAACTTTCATAGGCCTGTGAATACAAAGAATTCCACTGTCTAATAGTCATCTCTACATTTCTTGTCTGGAGTGTCTATAACATTTTTAATTCATAATTCATAATTTTTACGTTGCCATCGTCCAATTAGCCGTTACACCAGCCAAATGGACATGGTTTGGCTTATTGTATGCCCATGTTTCACATGATTAAGTCTATTTAACACGATTTTTGAGCATTTTTGAGGGCACTGGCTAACAAACGCTGATTTTCGTTCGCTTCACTCACTCAATCTGCGCATCCCCCTTCACTTGGCCATCCCGAGGTTAACGTTAATTATTCAATCATGACCACATACTACAAACTCACGGAATGGTAAATGTTCATACAGTTCTAATATTCTGGTGGCAGACGAAGATTACTAAAACTAATCAACTCACCAGCTGTTTAAAATTACTCGCCACTTACACAAGACTGCAAGAACAGCAAGTCTACATAAAATGAAATGTCCGCGTCACGTTATTAAGGACACTTTTTCTCCATAAAAACACGTTCCCACCTGTGCTGACGATGTGCATTTGGTTTCCTCGTCTTCTTTCCAGCAAAATTGTCTCTTTTATCGTGGTGGGGCAGATAATTCAGTTTGGATTCGTGTACCGTAAAAAAAAACGACCAAATCTTTGCAATAAAAGATAGATATGCTGTCTCTTAGTGAACCGCTTATTTGCAAAAACGGTGCATTTTGACAATGAAGTACTGAAACGATAAGCGTGTAACACTTAAGCATGTTATAATATACTGTTGGAGGACAATACAAACAATGGTAACAGCAATAATTTTGCCCCTACGAGCCACTCCAGGGCCACGTGCTTCTATCTGAACCCCCATTTTAGAAAAGGCACTTCCTCATATGACGCTTTACCTGTCTGACGAAATTTAGATCTGGCAACTTTCCCTAATAAGCTTTAGAGGTGTCTTTATACCCTATGGGAATTAACATGGGAGCCTGGTGATTAGCTAGTTACTAGTAACACTCAACGTTATTGAGGGCGCATTTTCTCCATAAAGAACACGTTCCCACATTTTCGTGTTGAGGTTTTCTTTGTTACTGGATCCAAACGATTCGCAAAGATTTCTACCGCATGGGGAATTTACACCAGTATGCTGAAATCACGTATAAGTAGGTTTCAGTTAAAAGACACAGTCTGCTAGTGTGCCACCATCTGACAACAATTACACTCTAACAATTACGCTCTAACAATTAAGATCCAACAACAATAAAACGTCTACTTGGCGGCGACACAGTAGCGTGTGTCTAGATAGCGTGGTTGCTTGTTGTTGTTTGTTTTTAGGGAGCACGAACCCAAACTGGATTATCTGCCCCATGACGATGACAGAGACGACAACTTAGCTGGAGAAATCGAAGAGGAAAATCGGCGATCTTAACACGCCACAATCGACATGAGCACGAGGCATCACAGGGCCCTTCTCCTCACGAAAATGTTAGGGGGCGGTAATAGCGCGGATTTCACGCTGAATAATGAGTTGTAGATGCAAACCAAGAATGGAACAGTGTTGAGGATCAACAATTCAGGTTGAAAAGTAAATTCAGATATTCAGTAAAAAAATAAAAATGGACGTAGATCAAAGAGGAATGGAGGGTGGCAGGAGGAACGGGAAAGGAGAGACGAAGTGGGGTAGGGAGGATCAACAATGTAAATGCAACTGCTGCCCTCCCCCCTCGGGGTAACTGCCGTTCCCCTCCCTAGATACAATCTCACGCTCCGCTCCTGTATGTCAACATGTAATGGTGGCGGCTGTAGTTGGAGTTTTAAATGCTACTTTTTCGAGTACTACTTTTTTGACAACGCGATTTCGTATTTTTCCAGGGTGCTCATCGCACCTAATGGCTAAAAAAAATGTCCCCCAAAAAATTCGCAATGTTGACGTGTAAATTGTGTTATTTATGGCTGTGGATCCCAGTTGGGCGGTTCAGAATCTGGAAAAAATTGAATTTAGCGATGCTAAATGGAGTGATGTCGCGCATTTAAAGACTAAAAGCAAAAAAAAAAAAAACTTCACCAAAATCCCTCCCAAAAAAAATGACTGCGAAGAATTGCTCATTGATTCCCCCACCCCCTTCTCGTGAGCGCCCTTGTATATTTGTAAATTTTAAAAGCAGTCCGTGTAACGTCGCATTGCTTAAATGCCAGTTGCCACCAAATGAAAGCCTGCAGCATCAAGTTCTGTGTAGCGCTTGCTCACAGCAAGCAAAGGAATACACAAAAAATATCTCTTGAAACAACAAACAAAAGACACCTGTCTGCTTAATTATTGAGTAAAAATTTGGTACGTCCTCGTGCACTTAGAAGCAAGCTGTAAAGATTAACGATATCACTGCCACTAGATGGCGCAACGGTAGAATATAAAGAATCTAGCGTGGCGCCATCTAGTGGCAGTAATATCGTTAATCTTTACAGCTTGCCTCTAGGTGCACGAGGACGTATCGCGTTTTTATTCAACAATGGAGGCACGTGGCCTGTTTGTTGTTTTAAAAGATATTTCTTTGTGCATTCCTATGCTTGCTGTGATCAAGCGCTAGAGAAAACTAGATAGCTTTAGATGCTGCAAACTTCAGTTTGGTGGCAATCCGGCTTTAACTACGCCAGCGACGACAAATGCTTTCAACCACTGATTTTGATCAATACAGGTAGCAAAAACTGGCAGCTAGAAACTTTGGAAGCTTCATGGGTTTATAAGTTTACGCTATATATTTATGTAAGCTATTATATTTTTAAACTATTTTAACACAGTGAAATTGGGTTATAGTGAACTCTTAAAACGTGTGTATGCTTTCTTAGCTGCTGATTAGTGATGGTGTGGTACTTTGAATGAACCCAGTCACGTCAAACTAATGAACTTTTTAAAGTCAGAGACTGAATAGAAGTTTAAAATTCCATTGAGTCTCTGTCCATAAAACTTTATTGAGTACCTGACTGTTGGAATTAATGGGAAAATCTTTTGTAACTGCCACAATAAAGAAGCCTTACGACCACAAGCCCCCTCCATGCACAACTTATAACGTCTATGTTCAAAATTCTGGGTTTTCTTTCGCAAGGCAAGACTGCCTGCACTGCAGAGAAGAGAGTAAAGCGCTTAGCTCTGCAGTCAGCATTGTATTGATAAAGAAAACCATGATTTTTGAAAATTAGAAAATTAGATAATTGTGTATGACTTTCTGGGTTTTTTTTTAATTAATTTCTTTTGAGCCTTAAGTAAGCCGAAGGAATTTAATGCTTGTATGGCTGAACCGGCTCAAGTTTGAACATTACCAGACTTTTGGAGAAGAAGTGATATCTGGAGGGGATTCGATCCGGGAAACATCCGATCATCGTAGGGGTCGGAAGATTGTCCAAAATTGGCCAGAATAGGTCCCATAGCCGCGGTTATAATAATAATAATAATAATGGTTTGTTGCAAATGCAGCAGGTCAGGGAAGGGCACAAGTGCTACTTATACCTTGCCTAAGTAAGAAAAGTCTTAAAAAAAAAAAGAGTCAGAAGGACCTGAATCGGACAAGGGATTAACACCATCTAAGAAATTTATATAGGTCAGTAGTTAAAAGGCGAGTTTTAAATAAACTTAGAGAATTGGCCATGACAGTTTCACATGGAAGTGAATTCCAGATATTCACCACACGATTTGAAAAAAAAAAGTATTTCGACAGTCCAATTTCGACCGCTTCACACCAAGTTTCAAAGGATAGTTCTAGTTATGTCACAACCCCTGATGGTAAAAAAAACTGTCATATTTAAGGTCAAGCCATGCAGCATGGAGTAGGTCAAGCAGAGATCAATTTTCAATCTACGCATTCAAGAGATTCTAAGTGCGCTCAGCAAAGGATTTGCGTGCAAACCTGGCAGAAATTTAGTGTAACTAGCTGTACCCCCGGCGTAACATACGCCGGTGTAGCCGGTATCCGCATACCTTAGCGAAATACTTTACTGGGCAGCATGGAATGAAAATGGCTACGACGCCCCCTCCTGTCCCTTCCCTCGCCTCCCCCAGGCCCCCTCTCCCCACATTCTCCCACTGCATGGTCATATAACCCCTCTTGGGCTCGCCCATATGCCTTGCCCCCTGCCTCCCCCCAAATTCCCCCATTGTGTGGGCTGAGTATCCCCCCAATCCTTGCTCCCCATCCCTTTGAACCCCTGCTGTTTTGTTTTTATAGCCGACGGAATAAACATTACCTGTTTTAATTAGTAGCTTTCCCCTTTTGTCCCCTAGAGTCTTGAAAGTTGTCTTCCCTGCCGAGCTCGTGCAGTACCGCGCATGCGCGAGGTCTGCTTATGTAAGCTTTAACGCAGCGTTTGGTGGCATCATTTCTCCTAGGGCGATCACCACGAGTGGTCGTTCTTGAGCTTCCCCTTTAGATTACCTCTACATACCTCTGCTTCCGCGGAAGGGTCCTTCCGCTACCACCTATACCGCCTCCGTTGAACCAGCGTTATGACCTCCTCCGTCCCTTTCGGACTGGATGACCCTCTTCCACTTTCCGTGGACCTGCTACTTCCTCCTCCACCTCCGCAGGAGGATCTTCCGTCTACCGTCCCCATTTTGGAGCCACTGGCTCAGATGGTGTACTCCTCCGCTCTGCTTCTGCCTCCACCTCCGTTCGAAGCACTGTCTCACCTCATCCCTTCTTCTTCATCCGCTCCACTACATCCTCATCACAGTAATGCTGCACCTTCGCAGTGTTGTTCTTCTTCTGCAATTTTACCTCCGGATAAATTCCTTCCTTCATCACAGGAAGATTGTTCTTCCTCTCGGCGTACCTATCTTTCACAAGCCCCATTGTCACAGTCCCTCTCGGCACGGAAGCACAATTATCTCCATCATTTTTTCCTCCGGACTGTCTACACCTTTCGTTTCCTTTTTCTACATTCAAGAGGTCCTTTTCTCACCAGGACACTTTCACCAATGAGCCTCCGTTTCCGGTTCCTCCATCCTCCGTTTCCACCACCTCCGCACTCAACCTGCTTTGGGAAGAAGGACTTCACTACGACGTTCAGTATACCATCCTTGAACCATTATCACCGGAATTTCTTTCTCTTTCGCCACGGTCTTCTCTGACCCTGCGACATAAACCGGTCACCGTTCCAGGCATCACGCCACTTCGACTCAAATCGCCTTCCGCCCCACCACCAAGCCTCCATCTGCCGTCATTCCCATCTGTTGGACCTTCCTGCACCAGTGAACTTTCTCCTCCGGTCTCACCTACGGCTCCTTAGCCGAAGACGCTGATTAACTTAGCTTTTCGGAGTCTTGCCTCCTTTCCATTCCTAATGAACCATCGTCTTCGCCTGGGACAATATTTACCCTCCATCTCCCTCGTGTCACTAGTCCCTTCCGCATGTTCACCCCACCACGTGCTATCAACTTATCAACGTACCTTTCTCCTTCCGCCGTGACGTTCCCACAGAACTTTTTACCAAGCTACATGCACGGAACCAGCCCTCGTTTCCTTGCTTCCGCCACCTTCACTTCCGCATAGTACAAAAAAAAAACCAACCAGACCTGAAGATAATATTACCAAAAAAAAACAAAAAAAACAATGATAATGACACCTATTATCATAATGAATACACGTAACAACCACCCTGCCGGTCTTACAATCCTCCATAGAAGTGCCCCTCAGCTTCCGCCTGCAATACGGTCGACTCTCGCCTCCCCGTCGTCAGGCGGCGCTCCGGTCTACTGCATAACTGCCAAAAAGTCAAATACCGCTGCTCAGTGCTCAGTCCAACCGTCGCTACCACGGATACACCACCTCCGTGATGGCGGACTCTTCATCCTCCAAAGATTCCAAACAAACTCCGGCAGACGCTTCGAACGTTCAACGAGATCCGCCTAATGTTTCTTCTCCTACTTCATGCAAGTGTCCAGGTTTTTCCAAATCATCTAAAAAGGTACGAACTCATCCACATCCAAGTTGCCAACGACATCGCCTGTGTGACGGATTACTCAAGAAGTGCAGGATCTATGTAGAAATTTCCCCTCCACGTTCGGCATTGATTCACAAACACCAACTTCTCTCGAAACAACGGGCTGATCGGGCAAGCCGCCAAAAAGATCTGGCCTCCGCTTCTCCGGCAACCGTGGACTCTTACCCTGGGTCGACCCTCCATACATCCACTCTGTTCCCACCACACGGTGGTCAACCCGTGGCTTCAAGAAAACGTCTTTCACACTCGACAAAAACTAAAACTCTGTGCGATGCTTTACCATTCTCAGCGATCCCCTGTAATAACGAGCGCCAACATGCCTCCACATCAACTCTTTCGCCAGGTTTACATCAAGCTACAAACCCGCCTCCTTTTACGCAATCACTGCCTCGTGTTCATAAACGCCACAAGTCCGCTGCAGACAAAACAGACAGACGAGCCACGCCACTTAATGACCATCCTCCGTAGTCGTCACACCATCCACAGTTACCTACAATGGATGCCGTCCCCGCTCTTGCGGGTACTTCCGGCTACCAGCCAGTTAAGTCGATTACCACTAAATCCAGCATACTATCTAAGCCTTCAGTCCATGTCAAGATGGCACGCTACCCCTTTGCACCACCTCAACGTCGTGCTATACCATTGCACTGCCTCAAAAGACAACCTCCCTTCCGCGAAGTCTATTTCCCAGTTGTCCTCCACTACTACCCAACCTCCGCTTTCGTCCTGCCCTCCGCCGCAAGTACCACCTGCTCTCGACGCAGTACCTCCGCCTCCACTGGTTCCTTTTCAGTCAGCCCCTGTCTTGCGTGAGGCCCTCGCTAGGGGCCTTCACCTCTCGGTTTGGGACGTGGAAAACCATACATTTAATGTTGACTTTGTCCTAAAATTCACCGGGCACTTCGCTGAGGAATATACGGCCCTCCGGCCTTCTCTATCAGACCTTCCGGCCCTTCGTCAAGCACCTGCCGACACTGATGCACTTCGGGCAGACAATGCCATTCTTCGAGCTGCGAACGAAGCACTAACAAACGAACTGGAGATTGTCAACAGACGATATTCACAACAACTCAACTACGCCCTGCTCAGTGCCCATTAAATTGGGTATACCCAATTCCTTCATCCCCTCCGTGGCGGGCATATTACTGTGCCCGATCCAGAACACGACGCCTTCACAATGCTCCCTCCTCCGTAGGAGCTACCTCACCGTCCTCACGTCCCTCGGCCACCACGCACCAGCTATCCTCTCTAAGGTCATTACATCGTGCGGCTCCTTCACCGCTTCCTTCCCCATTGGAGGATCCATCAGGAACTGCTACGGGGTTTTTCACTCCACCACTTCTATGCCCTCTATCACCGGTAAGGGACACTACACCACCTCCTGTCGAACTGCCAACTCTACAACGTCCTTCCGTTCTTCCGCCACTAGAAGCATCAACCAAGCGTAGTCCCTTCCGCCTCCGTTATCTCTGCACTCCGTACACCACCCTCCGCCTCCGTTCAAGCCGCCAGCACCAACACTGATTCATGTGCCTCCGGTACATCTCCCATCTCCCTTTGGCAACAAACGCTTCAGAACCCACTGCTATCTCACTGTCCAATTACTCCATCTGGCAGTACGATAACGCCGCCTCATTCATTCCTGTTTTTCACGGCATACATGCAAACACCAAAACTACGGAGTGAGACTTGCCTTGCTCCCCTTGCCGCGCCAAGGCTACAGGGGTAGCTTTCGGTTTTCGAATGATTCTGTAAATGTTTTTCGTCCATCCGCATCCTTCTGGCCCAGTGAGAGGTCCACTTATACTGGCCCTCCCCAACAGGACACTGTAAACATTCTTCTCGCTAAATACTATGCCTGAACTATTATCCTCTCCTGTGCACTAAAAACACCCTGTTTCACCCACTGTTTCGACATGCATCAGCAAGACTACTACGTCATCTTTTCTATTATGTCTTACCTTCCAAGAAATTTATCCTCCGCCGGTCAATTACAGTATTAACCTTCCGGATCTCCTCCTGCCTATCCTCCGTCTACACGAAGTACTACCTCCAGGCCTCAGCTTCCGGCCTCACTCTCCAAGGTTTCCTGCATCAAGACAACTTCCCACAAGGTAAGATGCCTTCAACATATTTGGTTGTTCTCTTATCCTTGTGCCTGTTTATGTAAAGACCTCCACATGCGGACAAAAAAAAAAGAACATAATACGTATATAAGTAATACTAATAATACCGATATTGAAACTACATAAATAAGTGAGCTAACCTCATTCCCCAATATCACTCTTACCTTCCCCACTGCTTTAGCAGGGGTCCTGGCATTATCCAGTTTATCTTACATGAGTGAAAGTGGTTGGGACAACTGGATGGTCTTCACCAGGAAAGATTCTTTCCTGGGGGTGCCGACTCGTACTGCTGGAGAACTCCGAACCTAGCCCTCCACCGAGTGACAAAGTCTGCTAATTAAAACAGGTAATGTACTTTTTCGTCGGCTATAAAAAGACTAAAATTGCAGGGCCCGAACCTGCTTAATTTTAGTTTTTATTGCCTAACCAAAAATACATATTACCTTAACTCCCTGCCCAAGCCTCCCCTCCATGTGCTAGGTTCTGGAAGGAGGAGAAATGATGCCACCAAACGCTGCGCTGAAGCTTATATAAGCAGCGCATGCGCGGTACTGTACGAGCTCGGCAGGGAAGACAACTTTCAAGATTCTAGGGGAAAACACGCTTAAAAGGGGAAAGCTGCTAATTAAAACAGGTAATGTATATTTTCGGTTACGCAATAAAAACTAAAATTAAGCAGGTTCGGGCCCTGCAATTTTAGTCTTTTCGTAGGGAAGTAAATATCTTTTTTGAATGGAGGACGCCACTGTTATGTTCTGAATTGCCTGTTTATCCGTTCTGATACCAAGCGCGATAACCCCACAACGATCGTGCATGCAGTGATTGTTACTCAACCATTTTTGAAAGTCTTCAAGTTGACTCTAAGAGGTAGCATATCGTTTGTGACTGATTGTTACAGAGCCAAGCCGTTCACATTGTCGGGCGCTTGCTCTTTGTCTTTCGCATTTCGTTTGTTACGGACATTGTAGGTCGCTCGCTCTCTTTCATTGTAGTGCATGATGATTTTGTTCAGTGCCGCCAAAGCCATTTGGTAAGCTTTGACCTCGGTCTCCCATGTTAAAGCCGAAATTTCGATGCTTAATTTCTCCGCCATCTTTCAACATTTTCTACTGAAATTTGGTAAGTGACCTTTGACGGACTTGGCCAACACGTGTACCAAATTTTATTAATTTCCGATTTGTCACATTGGAGATCTGGATTTGATCTGGAATCGTGAGTTTCATTTTTGGGATTTACCTAATCAAGCTCCTATATGCTAGCAAGCGAAGTCGGCGTGGTATGACTCCGCATCACCCAAGACATGGCCACCTACAGTAAAGGCCGTATCATCTTTACCTTCCACAATGCTCCGCTAGAAGGCGAAACAAATACCTACTCGACAAGTTTGCCAAGTGGCGTCATCGGTTGGCAGAATTTAGCATCCTCGTCGGTTAATTTTAAATTTCGCCGATTGGTGTGGAGAAGGCAGCACCTAGCAAACTTGCGCTATGGTTTCTATGTCAATTGTTGATTTCAGTTGCCTTTTTTTGGTCTGATACGATACGGCCTTTAATGTAAGTGGCTTTTCCAAGACCGCTTTTCCTAAATAAATTGGACTGCGGATGCGCCGACTCAATTGTGTTCTTTGTTGCGTCATGTATTTGTTATCTCTAATATCAACATGGCTGTCGTTGTCGATCCGACTCTGGACCACGAATGGACGCAACTTTGGACCACCTGGACTAACAAACTAGTGAATACTTATTATGAAACGTAACCGGGACTACTGCGGACGTAAAAATTGTATTCGAGTGTATTATTCTACAATTGGCAATGTGGAATTTACGTTATGATCAACATTTATCCCCGCCGATGATTTTCCCAATATTCCGCACGCAGCTGCTCATGAAAAATAATTTCGGCACGCTGCCGCTGCCCGCTGCCCGCTGCCGTTAATTTTTCGGCGTGCCACGCCACTAGGTAATTTTGCATTTTAATTTAAAATTTCAGTTTTAATTTTTTAACGAATTTTTCACGATCTGAGGAACCTTAAAAACAAAAAAAAGGTAAGAAAGATTAAAATCCTTGCCGGGCCGGGCCGGGCCGGAAGAGCACCTTATATTTTTTTTCGTAAACAGTTCCGATATGCGGGTTGTTATTGTCAGTTTCGTGCAAGAATTTCATAAAGAAATACATAAATCTTATGCAAAAAATCGCAACAATATTATTTTCATAGACGAAAGACAAAGCTCTCTATTGGTTGGTTCCGATAGGCGGGTTGTTATTGTCAGTTTCGTGTGGTTTTGTGTGGTTTTGTTGTTATTGTCAGTTAGGTTAGGTAAGTTTGGGGTTTTGCATTTCATACTGAGGTAGTTAACTGGTTGGGGTTTGGCATTTCATACTGGGGCACTTAATTGGTTAGGTTATGTTAATGATGATTTAACGAGTTTCCGCAATTTGGGACCAATTTGTAGTACCTTCCGTGAAAATTAAAGGAAGGTAGGCTTTTTTCTCTTTTTTTCGAATTTCGGGCCATGTGCGTAAAGGAACCATGGGAAGAAAACGGGTTCTCGTCCGATTTTTTTTAATGAACTAAGAATTACCTGCTGAGTAATGTTTTCCTCTTCCATTTTTGGGGGAAAACGCACCGTTTGGCCGTGGTGAAGATCCAAAGTTAGCACCGCGCTGCGCCAGAAAGCATGAAACTGGGCGAAAGTCCGGCAAATGAAACGCCAAATCCCAAACAGTTTATTACCTCAAGTGAAATGCCGAAGCCGGTTCCTAACCTAACCGACAATAACAACAAACCCACACGAAACTGACAATAACAACCCACCTATCTGAACTGTTTACGGGGAAAAAAATATCAGCTGAGAACACGGGAAGAAAACGGCATCTCGTCCGTCAGCGCAAAGAGTGCGGCTTTCAATAATTTCTGACGGCCAAACGAAGCCTTTGCCCCAAAAATTGTATGGGAAAATGTTGTTCAGTTGATCATTTTACGTCATTCTAGCTCAACTAGAGATCAATCGGTGAGGAGCCCTTATTCTTCCCATAAGCCGCGTAAAGTAAACTTGTTCCCTCTATTGTTTATTTTACTGTCGAAAGTGATCGTGGAATGAATTTGTAATTCTGCCTTTATTCCGTTAGCTACGCACCTAGTATGCACTATCCCGTTGTCTCACACGTTTGTCGAATTGATTATACTACAACAAACTGTTACACTAAATAATCGATTATATAGAATTCCGTTTTCTGTGCATGTTGTCAAAACCTGAAATAAGCTGGACCAGTTCCGGTTCAACTTTTTTTCCATACAGAAACATAATTGGCAAAAATGTTTAGTCAAGGACCGACAACCCTTCATATGCAAACGATTTAGGCATAAACTGTTCAACAACAACGCCTACATTTTGCTGGCACGTCTTCTAATCGAAATCATGAAAAATCGACTAATATTTCAGTCACTTCTGGCCATACGATAAGGGTGATGACCCCTTCAAATAAACGACTGGAGTGAGACGAAACGTCATTTACCAATAGCTCACGACGCAATCCCCTTTTTCTCCCCGACTGTATTTCAATAACTGCTTTATGCATTACATATATGTTGAACAGGAGAAGCCCAAAGTGCACATGTAAAAATAACACAACCCCGAGAATGACAGGAAGTAAATTTTGTTTTGAGTGAATTTGGCACCAATTTGTGGTAAACACAATTTTTAAGGAAGCAAATCTGTTGTTGAAGTTTAGCAATTTGCATGGTATCAAAAGCTAACCTCCGGGAAACTTGAAAAAGAGAGTGAGGAA
>JAHWFP010153933.1:0-13024 GCA_023313725.1 Lithobius niger | reverse complement strand
GGGGGGGGGAGAGAAAAGGATTCTGGCGAGGGCATGCTCATACACTAACCAACTAGCCTTCCAATCACACCGACAAAAACAAGATGCAGCTTTTCGCGGTGTCCGGGTTTGTATCGGCCTTAGCGGCTGGGCTTCTAGGATTGATTTGGGGCTACAGGGCCCAACAACAACAACAACTAAGACCTCAACAAACCTATTATCAATAGCCCCATGGATACGTCACATATGTGGCTTTATCCATCCACCGTTTATTGGCTACCACTCTGTAAAGTTTGCTTTGGGTCGTGGTCAGTAAATGATGGTTTTTACGGATTATCTTTCGCGGTTCAGTAATTGTGACAGTTTCGTTTGCGTTGATATTTTTTACCATTCCAGCTAATGACTCAAAGTCTAAAATCTGGCTATTTCTGAAGTTTAAGGTTATGCCTCGTACTTTGACAATTTGTTTAGTACCTTTGTCGCTTTTTACTACGAAGCAGTAATTTTTAGCGCCGTTGCTAACAAAGTGAGTTATCTCAGCATTATTACCGTACACTGATAGATCGTTATTGAGACTACCTAACCTCGGGTCATTGTTGGGAGGCGCATGATGGCCGGTTGTTTTATAGAATGTACTATCTGTGTCTGAATAAAAAATATTACCAGGGGCGTGATCACGTAACAATTGCAACAATCGTAGTCGACCATAAGATGTGATTAGAGCACTTATCACTACAGATACGTTCGCGTTACCTTCCGACAAGTTCAAATCGTTCCTGTAACGAATGATCGCTATCTCGCCGTCGTTTTCAAAGTCAATATTGGATATTACATTTTTGTCGTCCGTGACAAACGCGAAATATTCCGCCGCATTGTTGATAAACTTTGTTGACAACAAATCTTCCCGCTGACTTATTTTTCCTGAAATAGAATTAAGGAATAATTTTGCGGTACTGCGGCCGCCAGGATTAACCTTAATATTGGCTAGGTTTAGCTCGATATGTTGAGTATCACGTACATGCTGCACATAGGCCTGTTTTTGAGAGTCGGTTATACAACCCTCCGGGAAGCCCGAGCACTCTAATTTCATGGCATAGAACGTTTTCACGTATTCCGTAAACAAGCCTCCACCCTCCCCCCTCCCAGGGTCGTATTTTACAGTTTGAGGGAAATGATACACGCCATACAGTTTCAATATTACGTAGCCGTCTTTGACAGCTTGTTGTAATTCCGGTGATACAAACGTGGCTTCAAACGCGCGTTGCTCGTCCGAGTGTTTACACCTGCCGTCCGCTGGCTGTTGGCCGATGCATGCGCAGCACAACGGGAAAAACAATTTATTTTCGTACTTATAAGGTAAAGTAGGAATGTAAAGCCCACGAGGTGGTAGTACTCGGGCTTGTATTAAACCAAAATATCCCGAAATATCGGTACTGCCTTCAAATTCTGTTATTATTGTAGGGTGGCCTACTGGAAATCGTTCCTGAAGCATGACAGAGGGATATAAAGAATTTATATCACCGGCGTAGATTTTTTCGTCTTTTTCGGCCACGTGCAAATGTCTATATGTCTCCACTCGACCCCCTAGATAGGCGGACCGGGGTCTCAACACGGGAGGCACTTTTTTGTAGGCTTTTTCAAACGCTCGCAATTTTTCGTCGCGTTTTATTTGTTCGTGGAATTGGCAAGACCATATTTGCACATATTTAACGCCGACTATTTCCTCTAGCGCCCTGCGTCTAATTATCGCTTTGTCGTGAGCGTCTTGAGCCGTTAACTGACTAAAAGGTAGTCTTTGTTGCCTGTTTGATATACATAAGCACCCGTGCACGTGACAAGCCATAAATTCGAATACAGTGTGAGTGCTTAAACAATAGCCGTCAACGCTGTATTTATTGCCAATGAATTTTTTTTCACCTAGGTTAGCCGCATGTTGAATAAAAATACCTCTTTTTGCTGCCTCGTAATCTAGCCAGACTAAACCCTCTCTCGAATATTTACGGTCGGGAAAATAGCCGTCCGATGGAATAGCTGCTATGGTATTTGGTTTTAAATAGATAGCTCTAAATATAGTCATGGCCAGGTTACTGATAGACAAACAGTCGTGGAATGGTTCTAACCTGGGACACACGGCTTGTATGAGCTGCCTGAATTTCAGAATGCAGGCCATAAGCACGCTGACATCGTTGCAACAATACTTAACCAGTTCTTGTTTAAAGTCAAAAGTTACATTTTTGGCACGTTGTTCGGCGTGCCAAGCTATCAGTTTGAGGCGCGCATCGACACTCAAGCTATCCGGATCGTACATTTCGAGATTAGGCACTACACCTGTGTACTCATAATTTTCTGGTCGGTTAAACAGGTGAGGATAATACCCCTTACTAATGAGATTTTCATCTAGCCCTAAACTAGCGGGTAGCTTGGATAAGGCCATTGACATAAACTTGAAAGAGTCCACCAACTTTATGCCTTCTATTTTTGCGGTTATTATTTTACCTCCCGCATATATGACGTCGGTAGGTTTGACTCCATTATCTAATGCCCATCTAATTAGGAAGAGAGAATCGTATCCAGAGTTATTATGTGAAATGAGAGAGAGGTTCGAATCCCTGGCATGTGACTCAAACAACCAATGACAAAAATCGTCTAGAGTGCTTTCACCGTTCATAAACACTTTGTGTTTGTCACCACAACGAATACATGTAGGTTTACCAAAACAGTAAGTGCATGCAATATCGATAACCGCCAAATTCACGCTGTGTAAAACAAAATCCCTGTCCTTGCTGTCAGTTACTCGCTCAACTTGCGTCGTTTCGAGGTCGTAAACAGCTAACCGCACGCAATCGCGTTTTTTGAGGAGTGGTAAAGGTTGAATGTGGCAGCGGTGCTCTAGCCGACACCACTGTTTGCATATTTTACAAAAACGTTGGCAACAGTGATGCGGTGTCCTGCTATTACCCTCAAACGTTAGAAAACAAATCTTGCATTTAAACAGCGATTTACAGACTGTAGAGTCTTTGAAGGGTGGCTGTTTGCTATAATGGCGGACTAAACATTCCGTATTTCTGAACAATCTGTTACATGCCGAACATGGCAACCAGCGTTTCAGGAAGCAAACATATTTAGGCGAATGACACGAGGGACATTTATGCTTTTGGCAGGCGTGGCTTTTAGGTCGGGAATACGGCCTCAGACAGGAATGACAGAAAAATCGGGATGAGAAAATAAACCGCGGCTTTAAAATTCCGAAATAGTGATTGGCGTGGCAGAAAAGATAGATGCGCTTAGAGCTAGAAGGCCCCTCGAAGGTAACCTGGCACTGCGTTCCATTTTTTTGGAATAACACAATTTGGTATTCTGTCAAATAATCCTGAAATTCTTTCAAGTCAACAATAGAACATCCATCTTGGCGAACACAGACGCCGGCGTCGGCGTGCAGCTGTAAAGCGAGCTTTTTTTGCACATTGTTCGATTTACGAATTTGTCTATATAATTTTATGTCCTTATCAGCGAATGCTTTGCAACAAACTATCGCTCTAGCCAAACAAAGTTTATCTAAGCCGTTTTTTGGGAACACGACCGACCTAGCTCCCCCTGTTGATAGTCATGCTATAACATTTGTGCGTGACATTTTCTTTTTCGGGAAAGTGCCGCCTCTGGGTATCTCGATATGAGTTACTTTAATCTCGAGCTTATTGAATACATCTATTTCCCGACCACTTTGGTTAAGTTTCAAAATAAGAGCCAAAATGTTAGCGACGCTGAAAGATTCCCTGGCATGTAAGGGAAGGAACAAGCTATTTTCAAACCCGCTACCCCCAATACACACACCTACATAGTCGGTGGGTTGGAACCCATCCAGGACACGCTCAAATATGTCGGTGAAAAGTTGGTCTATATATTCTATAGGGTCTAAACGGTTTCTAACCAAATACTGGGCGTCAATAGGGGGAATTGTCACCGTGTAGACATTTGTATTAGTGCTAAATTTTTTTATGTATTTCCCCACGCATTTAACGATGCTGAATCTATCGTTTTTAAAAGTTTCGGTCCCCCGAGTCTGACAATCATATTCGGGAAGCTTTTCGGGACAGGATGATTTTAATGTCGGGCCTCCCCCAACTTGATTAGAATAAGCTATTGGAAAAAACAGAGAAGTAGTTTAATAAATTGAGCTGCGAAAAAGCGAAGCGTGCATTACACAATCATGGTCTCTTTGGCTCGGGGAATTGAACTTACATCCCTGACAGGGGAGCCGTGTATCTTCTGTGTTTTTGCTGCATTTCGGATGTGCGATTTCTTGTTCACACATGTAACATTTCTGTAGTTCGACAACTTCCGGTTCCTGCGTAGCCTGGGAGGAAGAAGAAGAAAGGAGCGGGTCGTCGGTCTTTTTAACATCACTTTTCTTTTGTGGGCGTCGTTTGCTTTTTTTTTTCTCTGGCTCGCTTCCGTCGACCGCTACGTTACTCTTTCTTTTTTGCTTCGGTTCATTTACAGCCATTGTTGGCAATGTTACCGCAGGTGAAGGTGTCAACTCGCCTATTCTCTGCGTCCAGCAAGCGACCGCCTGCGATATATGAGGGAGCATGTATTTCATGCTGAGTATATCAAATTCAGTTAATGCTACGGATTTGTCTGCACTTTTTAGGATCAGCACATTGTCGGCCACGGATTCGATCGACACGTTCCCTGATTTAACTGATATACTCGAGTTAGGCTGACGCCAGTAGAGTTGCGCTATTATCCCTAGCCACTCTGTTGGATCTAATACCACGCTGTCATTTTCTCCGTGTTTTCCAATAGCTATTTTCACTACGTTTACCGTCGGAACTATTCGTATGAAATTTAACCCGGTAAGTGGGAAGCAATCGCAATATGGGATGGTTTGGTACGCCATGAGACTGTGAGGGAGAGACAAAAATGAAAAAAAAGGGACATTACTTATTTTTTTCACTCCAACCACATTTCGGTTTGGGATGTGGGGGATTCGATCTGAACTGTGGGGGGCTCTATCTCTTTCAGTTTTTTGTCCAAAAGCATAGTGATATCAGTGACGTAGCCTATCAAGCCTGCAAATTGGGGGTAGTTTAGAATAACATACTTTTTGCTGTATTTTTCAAGTATGAATTTAGCCTGATAGACTGAGCCAGATTGTGACACTATCACTTTTAGGCCGGTTCCATAGTTCCGGCCGGTCATAATTTGCTGCTGTAAGTTGCGCTCGCTCACGATCTGATTGTAAATGGCGTGATCCTTAACAAATTCCCGCCATTCGGCGACAGTAAACGAGACGCCGCGGCGTCCTGGCAGGATCCCTACTCCTGGGGTTCTGAATTCCCGTACATGTACGTACGCACGTCCCTGAAAATCCGTCACTTGTACGTATATTTCACCCCCTATGAAGTAGGTGTTTTTGGCTTCAATGACTCTATCTACTGAAGCTGATGATGTTGCCATATTTTTTTTTGTTCACTATGTATATGAAAAGAAATAAAAAGGACATAGCCTTCCTTTAGGTTTTTTTTTGCCCTATTCCGCAAAATGATATAAAGGAACCATTTAGGCCTACCTGTTCCTCTCTGCTTGCACTGCTCTGGTATACTGCTCCGTGGCCTTTCGGATTGTTGGATATCTGTAAACGTAAATGTAAAGAAGCCCGTTAGCAACCGGCCAAGTCCTCGCACTCTTATTTTTTTTTTTTTTCAATATTAACGTAATGCCTCATTAAACAATGCTTACCTCTACAATTGCTGAGTTGTTGGTTCCAATGGAGAGATCGGCGGGTTAGTGAATTCTTGGCTGGGGTGATGGTTTTATACTTGGCCAAATTGCATTGTTTCAAGTGGGATAGCTGCTCGACAAATCAGCACCGGTTATTTTCCGTAAGGGTGTTACGGTACTCTATTTCGCTCATTTTTTCGATTGGTTAGTCTCATAGTACCGTCGCTCATTGCACGGCTCGAATCATGTGATGACTTTCAACCAATTGCGAGGCGTGTACTACGTCACGATGTGGGCCGCCCATTTCGCTCGAGGCAGTGTTTTTTTTTTGGTGGTTAGCCCGTTTTTTTGTCTTTTCGGGTTAAAGGGCTTATACGAAAGGTTTAACGTATAATAAGTCGGTTGTCTAGAGATCTAGGTCGCGAGACGTTAACTACGCGTCATTTTTTGACAGTACTGACAGCTTACATATAGCCCGTCACTTTTTGTTTTGACGAATTGATAGGGGGGAACGATTATTTTCTTTTAGTTGAGGGGTCCCACGCTCTCTTGACAACCGTTAATAGCCGATAAATGTTATAACTACATTCCTACGCCCATAACAGTATTAACCTCACGACCTCTGGCCTATATACCGTTACGTTAATGGACAGAAACGCGTGACTGATTGGGTCTTTTTACAATAGTCATTCGTTCTTGTCATTTCGTCTAGGCCATTCAGAGGTCTGAAGGCCGTAGGGGGAGACCACCGTGTTGGGGGGCGGGATTGTTCGTATTATAGCCCCGAGCAATTTTAGACTTACCCGATTTTTGACGAGATCCTTACTTCATTCTGTTGTAATAACTGTTCGGAACACACCTCACTAACTATCAACTCTTGGATATTTTTTTTATCCTTCAGCGCGTCTCGTGAGTTGCGTGTTTTGTATACTTTTGTATACTTTAACGCGCTTTTTTTTTATTGATTTTTTTTTTTTTATTGAATTTTAAATTGGTTTTTCATTAGACAAATACCTCCGACATCCTTCTCGTGCAGGAGATCGGTCTGTGGGCCTGCTATCCCGTGCCCCACTTACTCCCCTGAAAGTGCCGACCCACCGCCTCCTGGGCCGGCCGCCCGTGAACGCGACGAGGTGATTTTAGTTTTTCTTTCTTTTTCTCTATTGTAGTTAGTCGCCGATATGCAACGGATCACCGTCTCGCGCGACTTGCCCTGTTTAAATGCTTCAAACGGGAAAGGGCAATACGTCGTGCCCTACGGCAAAATCTAGTTGATGCTGGGGGCGCTTCCAGCTGAGCCTTTTCTACTTTTTTTTTAGGGTGGGGATTCAACAGCCCAAAGAACGCGTTCCCTAGTTATTACGTAGTTTCTACTCTGGGCTGAAGGCAACTGGGGGAAAACAATTATCGCGGGCGGCGGCGGCGCACGGATGCGGCAGAGATATGGGGCGGGTATCTAGCGTTCAATGGGGAAAATGTTGGTCCTAGGTGCACGTGGACCGACCGATAGATCCAACTCTGGGCTGAAGTGTACTAGTCACCTGGAGGAAACAGTTATCCCGGGCGGGCGACGCGCAGATGCGGCAGGGGTACGGGGCGGGTATTTAGCGTTCAATGGGGAAAAAATGTTGATCCTAGGTGCACGTGGACCGACCAATAGACCCAACTCTGTGCTGGAGTGTACTAGTCACCTGGAGGAAACAGCTATCCCGGGCGGGCGACGCGTAGATGCGGCAGGGATATGAGGCGGGTGTCTAACGTTCAAGGGAGGGAAAATGTTGATCCTTGGTGCACATGGACCGACCAATAGACCCTAGATGCACGCGCCTATCTCCCCACGGATTTAAATGTGATACCCAAAAAGCATGGGGCTCTGTTAGGCTGTATCACTATACTAGACCCCCGGGTGATAAGAACTACTTTGCTGTTCCACCCATTCACGAACAATGAAGGATTTTGTGGCACGTCAAGACATGCCCTCGGAGTTACGAATTTGTTTGTGTGTGGCAGTGACGCTATAAGGAAACTTTTCCGCACTATGACATCTCGCATTTCTAAATTTTTTTTTCATTCCACCATAACAATGACGTCACGCAAGAGTGGGGGGATGAGGCTTAATGGCGTGTCGACAGCAAAAGAGGAGGAGGATAATTACTACGATTTTTATTTTTCTTAAAAACCGTGGGAACAATAATATAGCATCGAAAATTTGCCAAAATGGCCTTTTAGGCAATTTTGGCCCATAACTACTACGGTACTTACTCTGTTGCGCAGAAAAAGGAATTTTTGTTGTTGCAATTATACGTCTACCTTTCTTAAGTCTCTTAAAGTGTTCCAAATGGGATAATTTTAAAAGTAAATTTAACACCAGTCAAATCATCATTTTTGCCTTTTTCGCCGTTCCGCCCATTGCGGCACAATGTGAAACTTGAAGGCTCTTGGGGCACCTCAAGACATGAACCCAGAGTGATGAATTTATTTGTGTGATAGTGATAATCAAGAAAACATTTCCACAGCCTGCCAATGAATAATTCCAATAAACACTCCACCCTAGATCACAGCACACAAACTGCAGCTGAACTGAAAGTATCGGATATACGTTTCACTTCGGCAGATTACGTTAGTTAATACGCTTTAGAATGAGATTACTTAAGTTTAAGCAGGTTGAGTTAGCTTACATTTTGTTTAAAGTTGGCCAGTGTCGTACGATATAGCCGATGGGGTTCGAAAGTTGCAGCGAAAAGCAGTATTCCTCATTCGACGTGACGTGATGCTTCGAGGTGGCCCTGGTCAACTTCTTACCAATCAGAAAGCGGTACACATTTTGCAGTCGTGGAGAGAAAGCAAGTTCTTAATTAGCACTTACAAAAACCAGAACTCGCATTGTGTGAATTAACTTTATTGCTGCCCTGATATTGTTGTAGTTAGGTTAGGCTATCTAAGTCAAATTTAACGAGTGAGGGTAGTTTTTATTATTTGTGCTTGAAGCAGGACTGCATAGAGAGCTACGCAACGAGGTCTAGTTTTCAGTGATGCTAAATAGTTAAGTCTACCTAATCTGGTTAAGCCTCAACCTCTTTCCCCCCATTGCCTAGTAGGAAGTTGCAGACTACACTTGCTGAACCGGCATCGCAAGGTTCGTTTGAAAAGCGGATTTTTTTTCAGTTAACATCTGAATGTTCTTCAACATTCTTTATTGCTGTTATATAGAGCAGCGGCAAGTGACGTCATATAGGTTACAAGAGAGATAGCTGCAAGGGGCACTAGATTAAAATGGAGGGTTAAACAACGGCACTTCTAGTCAAGGCAGTGCTTTGAGAGCGGTTTTCGTAGGCTTAAAAAACCGTTGTTTTCTCCAATCCCTTATGCTGCGAGGTTGTAATCGGAAAATAAACATCCACTTGCTTAAAAAAGTCAGCAACTGCCAACAAATCGACAAAAATCGCGCGTTATGGGCCTAAGAAATCCACTCTTAACAGCATTGTGTTCAGTAGACGCCCTTCTTTTCGCCCTCCTGTGCCCCTTGCAGCTAACCCAGTTACTCGCTCCACCATAGCGTTATATATATAATACTACGTCATGTCACTCTCTATGGGCTGCTATATTGCATTTCCTGAGCCGAGCTTAACGTGGCTGTCAACTCGATAGACCAATAGCCCATGCCGAAATAATGATGTTATCAGGTATACAGAAGGTTTGACTATTTGGTATATCGTACACGATAACCTCAAAAGTGCTAGTCTTCTGAGCGACCGGTGGGGGATGTAGGGCGTAGGGATATAGGCCCCCACAAACACCACCAAAAAAGGCCATTAGTTGTATTATAGGCAATATTTCAAACCAAGCTTAAGGTTTTATAGTGTCCGTGGCCTATCTTGAGTTCGCCCCAGTACGAATACAGATAATCGATGGTATGTTTTCGATAGCAGAGCACCTTGTTGATATCCTAGATGGTTACAAAAACAATGGCGGCCGTCGATTAAAGCCGCTCCCTCCAGGAAGATGTAGCCGCTCATAAAATACCTACAGGACTCAAGTTACGCTGCGCGCACAATAGACTACTGTCCTGTATTCTGCATGAATTGTGTATGTATTTTTTTTTCTTATTGATCTTGCTGGTGTTTTGTTTAAATCCCACATGTCATTAATTACTTTCGATCCAACATGTATGTAGTTGACCTAAATTAGATCAAGTATGTATTATATTATTTCGCTCCTATATGTATTTATTTCAGTTTACATTTTTTCTGTAAATGCTCTTAAATTTATTACCATGTACGTATTTGTATTTTTTACGTATTTCAGTTTGCGTGTTTATCTGTTTAATGATATGCAACCATCTACTTCTAATGTATTATGCCCATTTGGGAGGGGAGGGGGAAGACTTCAGTTATATAAAATAAAATTCAACGTACGTCAAGTTAATCTACCCACCACTTGATTTTAGCTATTAAAATAAACAAAAATAGAAACAAAGCTGTGGACAGCCTCAAATCCTTTTAAGGCGAAAGTCTTAGATTTCATCTTGATTGTCCCTGACTGGTCATCAATCACTCGAAACTGAAGAAAGCCTTCAAGATATGTCACAACGGGAAAAAAAATTGCTACCTAATGGGCAGGACAATAGAATCAATCAACGATGACTGGGAATGACGTATCGTTTGTCACTTTCATGTACACGGAACATCTGCTGCCATTTTCTGTGATTTTTTCTTTTCTTTTCGTAGCTACATTTGTTGTTCTTTGTCCTTATTGTCTTTAGTTTCTTTTGTTTTTAATTGTGTTTTCTTGTTTCACGAAACATTATCTGGTCACGGCAGGTTTCACCCTTGTGGTCGACAAATTATGGTCGTCTCTTGTCCTTTTTTTTCACGAGTGCATTATACCAAACCACAGAACCTCACGTTGCCGCTTTCTGCTAATATTGATTTTTGTAGTTTTTCGTGTATCAGATGTCTTTCGTAATTTCCAGACGGAGACAAAGGTAGATTTAGATTACTAAAGCCGCTCGCACACTCTTCAAAACTAACAGCAAGAAAGAAGATGGGTTAAAAATATAGGTGGTAAGTAAGGCTGCGCCAATCCCGGTTACCGATACCGATGTCTACCGATATTTGCAGTATCGGTAGAATTCGGGATCGGCAGATAAAACCCTTATAAATCGGTAATAACCAAATTGCGGATATTTTCACTTCTCGTCGACCGAATTTGACGTTTCAATACAACATTTTGCAGGTTTTTTTCCCGCCGGCTTTCCAATGGTCCAAACTGCGAGTAACATTCTCTTACTGTTTATAAATTACAAGGCAAAATGTAAAAATTTTACTGGGGTTTTGCGTTTTAAAATTATTAGCGAAAGCAATATTATTTTAAAACAATATTAAAAAAATAAATAATTATATTTGTTTAGGCCTATGCTTTATATATGCAATGATTTCAAAAGTATTTTTTTTTTATAAAGACGTACTTCAGTACTACAGTTTTGTATTAATTGGGAACTGTAATCAGTTATTGGGGATTTGGGCAAGATTCTAAATGATGGCACGATGACTGCGCTTCATAAACATGTCAGATCAAAGACCAGAACGACGCAATCCGTCCCACCATTATTGGTAGGTTCTACTTTGCTTACCTCTGACCTTGAGAAAGCTGACGCTTTTAACCATGCATTTGCACAAAATTTCTCGCTTAATAACGGGATTATACCACATTTACCAGATGTTGAGTCCGTTCCCACATGTGACAGCATCAATTTTCATCCTAGCACAGCTTTTGCGATGCTTGGATCCCTTAAAACTAGCAATGCAACTGGCCTTGATGGGTTCTCCGCTACGCTGTATAAAGAGCTCAAGAACGAACTTTTTCTGTCACTTACAATGGTCTTTATTAATCTTTCAATTCGTACACATGAAGTATACCAAGGATGTGGAAAACAGCACGTGTTGTCCCAGTATATAAAAAGGGGGATGCAGCTGACCTCGGAAACTACAGACCCATCTCCCTTACATGCGTCCCGTGCAAAATTTTGGAACGGATTATTCGCGACCACATGTTCAAATACCTTAAGAGGTTTAACATCGTGGCAAATGACCAATTTGGATTTATACCTGGTCGTAGCACCACGCTGCAGCTTTTACATTGCTTGGACAACTGGACAAGAGCAATTGACAATGGCTCTCCTGTTGACATCATTTACATTGATTTTGCCAGAGCCTTTGACTCCGTAGTTCACTCCAAACTCTTCGTTAAGTTGATCAACTATGGTTTCGATGGCGATATTTTAAATTGGATAAAATCTTTCCTATCTGGTCGCAGCCAGCGGGTTTGTGTTGGAAACTTAACCTCCCAGCCAGTAAACGTAACCAGTGGGGTCCCACAAGGTTCCGTTCTGGGACCTTTGCTGTTTTTGATTTATATCAATGATCTGAAATGTGAAACGGAAAGCATTTTTATCCCCAAATTTTCAGATGACGTGAAAATGTATAAGGTGTGGTGAATGACTATTCTGCTTCTAGAGCGCTTGGTGATGCTGCAAAAAGTATTGAGGTTTGGTCCAAGAATTGGCAACTGCCTATTGCGGAAAATAAGTGTAAAATCCTACAACTTGGGGAAAAAAATGAATACTTTTCTTACAGCATTGGACAAACCAAGCTTACAAATGAACGGAGCATTAAGGATCTTGGCATTATCTTTTCCGACGATTTAAAATCAGCTACTCACATAAACTCTATTGTTAAAGCAGCTCGCATTCGTGCTATTCCGATTCGTAGATGTTTCCGTACACGGGACGTTGCGATGTTGGTTAGGGCTTTTAAGACATATGTAAGACCAATCTTAGAGTATGCCTCGCCAGTCTGGTCACCTCATCTTATTGGGGACATCGAGCTCATTGAGTCAGTCCAGCGGCGTTTTACTAAGCTGCTGCCTGGTCTTTTCAACATTTCGTATCCTGATCGTTTAAAGTCCTTGAATCTCCCCTCTCTCGAACTGCGCCGCTTGACTGCTGACCTAGTAATGACTTATGGTCTTTTACACAATCTTTACCATATCGATGGGGGTCAGTTTTTTAATAGTCGCGGATGCGAAAGGACCCGGGGACACCATCTCAAGCTAGTTGTGAACCGTTCGAGATTGGACTGTCGAAAGTTCTTTTTTAGTAATCGCGTGGTGCATGCTTGGAATGACCTGCCACCTGAGGTTATTTCAGCACCGTCCATTCCCACTTTCCGATTTTAGGCCCTTCTGTCTCCTGCCTGTCTCCTTCTGTCTGTTGGAAGGGGGTTCTGTGGCTTCCAGGCCAGCCCGGTGGGCGCTTAAGCGT
>JAHWFP010153852.1:15189-53009 GCA_023313725.1 Lithobius niger | reverse complement strand
CGGGTGTAGTGCTATGGGCGGGACCATGCAGTTGTGTCCTCCCCCCCCCTTTTTTTCTTGATGTGTGTATAATCGTAAATTTCAGGGGATTGTAATGTTTGGGGTGGCGACAAGCCATGAACTGATGAAGAAGTGGACGAGGACATAGTCCTGGCAGATGTCCCTTGTCTGTATCTAAGCGTCCAAGGATGAAGCCGTAGTGAAGGACAGGACGTAGGACGGATGACCAAGTCTTCTGAAAAAGGAGGGGACGGAGGACCGAGTCTTCTAAAAAAGGATGTGTGCTTCTCGTGGAAGACTTGTTGCGTCTGTGAGTGTATGTAAGAGTGGGGACAGTTGGGATAGGACGGGATGGTTCGTCCAGGGCGGACGAAGATCCTGCATTGCCGAGGGAAGGCCTGTGACGCTTAGGAATCGAAGCAAGCCAGGCTGAAGTGTAATCGTAGACTGGAGCCTTCCGTTTAAAAGTTTGGAGTGACGAGTCCATGAGGGTCTGCACGTGGGACAGAGTAAGCGGATCGTTGGTCCGCCGAGTGGTGGAGCGTCCTGTTACCGAAGGACGGGACGAGTGCGAGGATTAATCAAGAGGGGTGAGTTGCAGACCCACGGAGGAGGTCAACTTGCCAGCAATCTTCCGGGCTTTAAGATGAAGCGTAACGCAAGCATAACGTTCCTTGGTACGAGATAGTTCATCAGCAAGGGATCGCAGGTCCCGTGCAGGCGGAGGCCGACTGCAGGGGATCGGGGACGTGGCTGCAGTGTCACAAGGCATCGGAGCGGATGGTTCGGAAAGAAGAGGATTGGACGGCGCGTGAGGCTGCTCCAACGAATACTGGTTCGAAGTAAGTTCGAGAATCTCGACGTCATCCGCAACCAGAGGGGATGAGGATCCATCCCTCGGTGTCCCTTTGGCACGAGGCATGAGGAGGGTCAATGGAGGACAGGATAGGACACAGTGGACGGCGCACAGCTGGGAGCAAAGTGAACAGCGTGGAACGTTTTAAATGAGAAAGTAGGGCTGCGCAGTAGGATGCGCAGATGGTGGCTGTGCGGAGGGATATCATATTCCTTGGTTAAACAACAGCATTAAATGCTGGAGGAGGAGGAAGGCGGAAGTCGATAGCAGGCGGTGAAGTAGTCCAATCCAAGAAGGCTGCGCAGTGATATGTAGGATGGTGAAGCCAGCTGGTCCTGAGGACGGTGGTTCTGTGTGGAGAGAATGGATTGGTCCTCTGCCTGTCCACTCCTAAAGATGGAGCAGAGGTAGCCGGGAGTGAGGCATCAACTGGGGGACCCAGAAGGTCCATAGTAGAAGAGTGAATTCTAGCAGGGGCCATCCCGTGGATGGAAGCGCCTGTGGATGTGGGCAGTAGAGGATGGGAGAACAGCCGGTCCAGAGGATCGTCGGAGTTCTTGTGTGAAGAGGACGCATTGGTCCTTTGTCTGTTCGTCCCTGAAGATGGAACAGAGTCAGCCGGTAGCCAAGCTACAACCGGAAGGTCCAGGTTTTTGGCAGGAGAAGGCATCCTAGGCGAGGCCATCCTTTGACTGTAGGTGGATAGGACGCAGTATGTAGGATGGAGAGGGCAGCCGGTCCTAAGGACCGGCGGATCTGGAAGAGGCGGATGAAGCCTTTTCCCCAGTAGCAGAAAGACGGTGCCGTCGTCACAGATTTTTTCCCATTCCTGCAGATCAAAAACGCTGGTGGCTTATGCCTCCTCTCTCCAAACCAATGATTCAAAACATTTGCACCATACCAGGAGCCTATAGAAAACAACTAGGAGCGTGTGTGGCTGGGCTATGTTAGGAGTGCTTAATTTAGTACGATGTGCCAACGCCAGAAGGAGCAACAATACTGCGCCTGCACGAAGTTGTCTAAAATCGAAACTGAAACGTAGCACGCGAAGCAGATGTGTGCTACGAAAGCAACGCTCTATTTTATTGTTGGCTAGAGCAACTTACGAACAACTGATTGTTTGTTTTAGTTTTTCTTTATTATTACTTTGGTATTGTTTCCATGTTAAACACTTATTTTTTACAAACAAAGAACCGAAAATTAGCCTTGAGAACGTGACGCACACCTCTAATCATCTCATGCAGGTGGCGACCTCTACTAACAAATTTGTAATCCACTGTAGCCGCTCCTGACTTAACACTGTAGTGGAGTTGTCTACCATGTAGTTGTCTACCAAGTAGTTTAACTGTGGTGGCTATTGGCTAGTTGTCCAGTGTATTATGTATCGTAAAGTAAACATGTAAATTTTATCATTGGCAGAAAATTGACTTTTAAGCGATAAATAAAGAAACCAGTTAAAATCAATTTTCTGGATTGAACATAAAAGTATACAATTTTATAATAATACCATCCTGTATGAAAAAATAACAATCTGCAATAAATGTAATCATAAAATGTGCAATACTCTGCAAGTTTGTACTGTATTTAAAAAAAAGAAGAAGAAAAGTACCCGAAATACTGTGTTTTAACAGTTACCCTGCAGATTTGTGGGTGCTTATTATGTTCGTCGCAGACTGGTCAAGCATTTTCTGCTAGTGGGGCCTTGTCTGAGGAGTGGATGAATCGACCCTCCGTCTACTTTCTCCTAAAGTTGGAGTAGAGGGGCCGGGAGCGAAGCTCCAACCGGGACATCCAGAATATCCCAGGCAGTAGAAGGCATCCTAGCAGGAGCCATCCTTCGAACAAAGTCGAGTAGGATGCATCCTATAGGATGCATTCCATAGGATGGAACGCGTCCTGAGGATCAGCGGATCCGAAGGATAGGACGGAGTGGGGAGTGCTCAAGGCGGGCACGTCGTCGTGAGCGCCCTAGGAGAAATGATGCCATCGGACGGCTTCGCCGAGTATATATAGCCAGCCCATCCCTGCGCATGCGCAGTAGTACAAGCCCGGCTGGGAAGCCAGCTTTCAAGCTTCTAGGGAAATAATAGCTCAAAAGGAGGGAATCGCTACAAAAACAGGTAATGTATATTTTCGTCGGCTATAAAAATCATCATTTTTATCCGTGTACATTTTAACAAGTAAAGTGAAACTTCAATCATACTCCTTTTTTTTACGGCACTTGACGTTTTTGTTTGTAATTCGTTTTGGTCTTGATTATAATCCAGCTGTCCTCCTGTAGCAGATTTTTGTTTGCTAATTGCAAAATGGATTAGTTACAAGTACAGGTTGGCTAAAACTAAGTCTTCACTTCTTTTAAAACTTAAAATTTCTCAACTTAAGCTGCTGCAGTACCCGTTCTAATGCTAAAAAATGGATGCGATTATGTTAGATGAAAGACGAAGATGTATATTTTCCAACACGGGTAATTATAATGATTTATATCAGTAACGAGCTAAGCTACGCCAGTTTATGTACATTGCAGCGCTGTGATTTTTTTGTCGTTTTACAACTTCCATGCAGTACCTGCCCGAAGATAGATGTAATTAGGCTTAGATGAAAGATGAAGATGTATATTTTCCAACTTCTCGCTTTCCTCCTTTGCAATACAATAACAACTAAGGCTGCACCGATACAGACGCTGGATCAGATCAGTTGCCGATATTTGGGGTTATCAGTATCGGATAGGTATCAGCAACTTTCGCTGAAACATCGATAACTCTGGAACAGTTTGACATGCGGTTTGCAGAATTTTGCTCAGTAAATCACAGAGTATCTACCTAGCTATCTTTTAACTGTTTACTGAGCTATTTACAAAATTTTCATTTTAATAATTATTGGACTTATTACGATAATCAATTTTGGAAATACTGGCATCGGCAAAATTTTTAAAACCGGATCAGTAAAGTTGGCATCGGTGCAGCCTTCATAACAACCAATACAGTAACAACCAACTAAACTTTTTTTTTTAATGTGCATGGTAACATTTTGAGCAGTGATATCTGCAAAACTAAACAATACAAGAGGAAATCCTTTAAACGCTCTCTCCCCGCTTTCTCTTCTTTCTGCGTTTCTTCACTTGTTTGGTACTCTGATTTGAGGGGTGCTTTAATGTGGCTTTAACTTTCTTCTTCTTGGAGTGAGGAGTTGAAGATTTAGTAGGCTCTTTGGAAGTTGGTAGTTCACTTGAACTTTGCTGTGGGGCTGATGCTTGTACACCATTCGTAGAGCTACTGCCTGGAATCTACAGAAACAATAAACAAAACAATGTCACACTTCAGGACAGAATATAAACTGCATGATTCTTCATCCATTCACGAAAAAAATTAAATTTGCTCTCAATTCTACAACTAGGCCTACAGACTTTTGCAATGAGAATACGAAGACTAACAAAACAAAATCGTCGGGTGCTGAGAAACCTATAAGATCAATGCATTTTTGCTTAGAACCTCAGTGAATTGATTCATAGATACAGTAGAAACTCAACTATCCGAAACATTTGGTCAACCGAACCCCTCAATAGCATTTTGTTTTTCTTTTTTTTTTTGGCGCCGATTGATCAAAATCCATGGCACACAAAAAGAAAAAAGAAACTCAAGAAAGAACTAAATGCATACCGTAAATCGTGGATTAAAAACCCATGGGCTTATGCAGTTAATTTGGCAAAAATAGGGGGGTGGGCTTTAAATCAAGAATACATTTTCTAACCTTTCTGGACATCTATTACAGAAAATTCGAAGCTTTTCAACGATCTCTGAAAGACCAATTTTTACATCCTTTTGATTGCTGTGAAGAAGGGAGGAGGCTTAGGTGAGAGATGCCTTGAATGTGCAGGTGCTAGGAGCTAAAGGAAGAGTCCACAACTACTACAGGGAGGGAGAAGGGGACCAGTAAATATAGCAAGCAGTACTATCTTTATTCACATCATATAACTTTTAGGTAATTTTTTGTAGAAAAATGACAGTTTGAGGGGTGGGCTTTAACTACACTATTTCATGATTTTGACTTTACAGCATTTTAGGGGGTGGGTTTGAGCTTCAGCTGGACTTTTAATACACAATTTACGGTAGTTGCCGTTTCTCTTTTCAGTGGTCAGTGGAGACTATTTCAATTTTTTATTTCCCTCCCCTCTCTTTTTCCTTTACCAGATAGATTCCCTCAATGTTGAGCAACTCTGCTTCCCTCTACCAAGCACAATGAACTAGCCCCGGTCAAGCAGCGCCCATCGGCCTAACAGCACGTGACTCGTATATCCAAGCAACCACTGTGTATTTCGAACTGCAATTTTTTTTTATTAGGCCTACTAAAAACATAAAATACCAGGGTGCACACCTGGTTAATTTTAGTTTTTGTTGCCCTAACGAAAATAAACATTACCTGATTTTTACCAGTTCCTCCAATTTGAGCATTAAAATCCCTTGAAAAGTTGGCTTCCCTGCTGATCTCGTTTTACTGGGCATGTCCGGGGCTCACGAGCCTATATAAGGCTTGCGCAGCGGACTGGTAACCATCTTTCTCCAACCCTCTGAACCTAGTCCACAGAGGGGAGGCCGGGTGGCCCCTTCACGTAATGTATATTTTCGTTAGGGCAACAAAAAGACTAAAATTGCAGGGCCTGCCACAAATATACACTACCTATTTTTATAGCGATTCCCTCCTTTTGAGCTATTATTTCCCTAGAAGCTTGAAAGTTGGCTTCCAAGCCGGGCTTGTCCTACTGCGCATGCGCAGGGATGGGCTGGCTATATATACTCGGCGCAGCCGTCCGATGGCATCATTTCTCCTCACCCAGAACCTTGACAATGGAGGGGAGGCCTGGGTGGGAGTTAAGGTAAAGTATATTTTCGGTTAGGTAATAAAAACTAAAATTAATCAGGTGCACGCCCTACAATTTTAGTGTTTTTATAGGCGACGAAATATAAATTACCTATTTTTATAGCGGACTTTGTAACCCGGAGGAGGGCTAGGTTCGCTGCCCCCTCATGTACAAGCCGGCGTCCCGGGAACAAGTCCCTGGTGAAGACAACCCTGAATCCTAGGACAATAAACACTGAGTCGAAGAATCACAGAGCGGATCGGAGGTGGACCACTGAGAGGTATCCATCCGCGAGACCAGGCATCGCGGTAGAAAGGATAAATTTCATGATAATGGTTAAAGAAGCTGAAGAGAATACCGCAGCAGGGGTCTTAACACCGTGGGGTACAAGATAGAGAATGAGAAACAATTTACCGAAAACTCCTACCTTGCTGGGAGGAAGACGATCTCCTGGGAAGCGGACCGACAGCTGGAGTGGTGGCCAATGTCGTCAAGGATGGAGCAGCCGTCCTGTATAAGACGGCGACTGGTGGCGGATCGGGCGTATTTAGGACTGATACTGTTCGTACCGAATGGTAAATGAAGAGACGAATCGTAATAGATGCGAAGAGCGGACGGTGAATGGAAAGAAGAAAAAATCGTGCACCATGAACGTGGTAATAAAAGGTTAAATCACAAGTAGCCGAAAAGTCTGGTGAGTAAGTCACTTCGTTCACTAGGTAGTCTGTCTGTACTCTGTTCCCTTTTTTTTTAATAATACAGTATCAAGGGAGGATTCGTGACCATGTTTCATTCCCGAAGGGAGGCAAGTGGAAGGAAAGTCCAAATTAGAAGAACGGCGAGGCTCGTGATTGCACCGTCTGCGGATGGGAAGCGGATGAAGCAGGACCATCACTGAAGATAGTATACAGCTGAATGTTTTGTCCCCAGGTGGGGAACAGATGGCAAAAAGGTTTCACTGAAGAGGCTGGCGAGGATCGTGACTGGATGAGAGGCGGATGAAGCAGGAACTTCACAGAAAGGTTGAAAGGCAGATAATGAAATTTTGAAGGTTTGAACACTAGAGTTATGAAGGGAGAACACGAAATCCTAGAGAGACACCCGAAGCCTTGTCACGACAGGTGGAGCATGGCATGACGTCTGTAAAGGATGATGAGGTCGGAGTGATACCATGGAAAACAGGAACTTGGTGCGTTGTCATACTGCCAAACGGAATATGAGGAAATTTTGTGAAATTAACTGGTGGTGAGAGCGTCCTGCCAGAGAAATATTGGAGAGGCGGGGACCACTGCGGGAGGATCGTTGTCCGGAGTGTGGTATCTACAAAATGTAGCCGAAGGGTCTCTTAGTGGAGACGGCAGTGGAGATGGAGCGTCTTGATGGACCTGGAGGATCGGTGGAGAGGCGGACGTAGATGCAGAGGCAGGATGCAGCGAATGGAGTAGGAGCGGAGGACGAAGCAAGCCTGTGACGTCGGGTGCGGGAGCGCGCACAGTAGTAGGCTGTCCATGGAAGAGAGGCAGGGATCGGGGACACCCAAGCATATGCGCACGTTGTAATGCAAAATTAATACGTAGGGATCGGTATCATTGGTTAACGAGCTCGAGTTCGTTGGAATGAGCAATGTTCGAAGCACGCAGGAGATTGTTCTCGGATTGCAGAGCCTCTACTTCTGCAGCTGTTTCATGAAGGGTCAATGTTGCGGATTGTGCGGATCGGAGAGTGTTGAGCTCAGTCTTGAATCCGTCGAGGCAGTTGTTGAGGAACCGCAAGTTAAAATCAAGGTTTTCTTGTTCCCTGGCCGAGAGTTGTAGGCCTCGTGTGATGGCAGAGCGGATCACTGCGAACGTTGGGAATGGAGTCGGACGTGAAGGGGACGGCGCACTAGATAGATGGGGAGAACACTTGAAAATATTGAGCTGAGGGTTGAACAAGGACGGGAGTGGATAACTACGAAGGACGCGGCTTCTGAGAGGACGGTGGTGATTGTGAAGTTTAGGATGGTGCTTTGGTAGGAGTGAGACGACGTTGAACAACTTTGATCCTTGCCGTGGGTTTTACTCCGTACGTACCGGCAACCACGGGGATCGACTCCGTAGCCGGGAGAGCAGGTCGTTTGTGAGGAAGGACGGGAGGCAGCGGAAGGGGAGCAGCACGCTTGAGGGCTTTCTTTGAAGACAAGGGATCGGCCGTAGTTAAAGGTTGAGTCTGGGAAAGGTTTTTCTGTTCTTCCCGCTTACGAGCCGCTCATAGCATCCCTTGCCGTGACTGATGTTCTTGCGGATGAGCGTCCAGCGGTGCGGCGAAATGGCGACACAAACACGGCAGTTCCGATCTAGTCCGTTTCACTGCCTGTGCTGTTGGCAGCAGGGATGTGGATTGAAGTGCAATGCGGCAGATTTTCCGGCAAAACCTAAGCATTTACATGCTGTTGGAGAAGGAACATTAATTTCCTTCGTGGGTTCATCATCCTTTGGTGGTGTTGAGTTGGCACGAGGGACGGGATCTTCAGACGAAGAGTCGGACACGGTTGTGCGGTAGAGAGGACATAAGAAAACCGTTGGGTCCGCGAATTTGAAAAGCGAGGCGGATGACAGAGGTGGCGTCTGGTGGTGGAACCTGTAAACATAGCATGGCCTGCGGATGCAACATTGTGGAGCGGACGGAGCGCAAGTAGCGTCTCAGGTAGGGGCTTGTTACATATGTCATGGTGCCGCATCTGAATGGGATTGCGGACGAAGCCAGGGCTGCTACGATGGTATCTCTTTTGTACCTTCCCCCTCCATTTTCACCCTGAGTCTTTGTATAGTAATCGAGGAGTTAGGGCTGGTGTTCTTTGTGTTTTTTTGTTTTTTTTTAAACCATGAAGGCGGACTACGGAAAATGAGGAGGAATGGGTGCTCTTCACAACGGACAGAGGACAAAGGCGGACAGGAAGGCAGTGGTACAGGAGGATCGATGGGTGTTCTGCCAATACTGTAAACAGTTGATGTGGAGTAACTCTGGTAGTGATTGAAGGATGGGGGGTGGCATAGGTCGACCCAAAATGGGATGGAGCAGAAAGAAAAACTTGAGGCAACAAGGACCAACGAAGGATCGTGGTGTGGTGAATGCGGATGGGAAATGACGGAGGCGGATTGAAGGTAGAAAGTGGCGGAGCATTGCTTGGGGAAGATCCTAGATGGAACAGTCCTACTGGTTGTGAACGGCATCCGTGTAGTTCTACAAACCTCAAGGTTTAGATTATTTGTGCTTTGTTGTCTGTTTTTATTGTCTTTTTCCGAAAAAGAAAGAAAGGAACGGGCTGAAACTGCAGTGTGGAGGATCACGGCCTGTGAGAGTCTCCTAGATGAAGCGGATCGTGAGGTGGAGTAATGGCGGACGTGCAGGAGAAATTGCGAGAGTGAGCAGGTGTTGTCCCTATCTTTCCTGTGGTGTCAGGGCAGTGATTCCTGTGATCGCTATTTTACGGGAGCGAAGGATCGGTGGAGACAGTGAAAGAGGTAAGAAGTCTGGCGACTGTTGTCCTAGAATAGTGTAGTGGATGTCAAAGTTGGGAGAAGCTGGCAGCTCTTCACAAAGTAGGTTCACTGGAACAGGCGAAAGAGGTGGAGGCGGATCGTGTCCTAGTATATTGTCCAGAGAGGACGATCATACTGGTGAAAGGACAGGAATGCAGAAGCGTCGTTGAAAGGCTGGAAAGGGAAAGGGCAGGTGGATGGAGTCTAGTGAATGAAAGATAGGTGAAGGCTGGCTTGATGATCCAAGAGGAACAGCCAAGGCTGGCGAAGGTTAAGGACGGAGGTGGATAGCGGAGCGCACGTCCGAGGATCGAGGGACCAGCTGTTGAAGAAGATAAGTGACAAGAGGATGGCGCCTGCGAGATGTATGGGACACGACCTGAGGCGGATCAGCCTCTACGAAAGGAGCCCCTGGTTTCTCCAGAAGGAAGTGAGGTAATTAACGCCGGGAAGGTAGCAGACGGCGGATTGAGTGGCTGTCGAACAGCAGAGGATCGGTGAGTATGGATGCGTCCGGACCGACGATGTGTTACCGTGGTGGAAGGAATTATCCTGATCCTAGGGGAGGACGGAGTGGCCATCTGGCCTGCGGATCCAAGGACTGTAGAAGGAATGGCCGGGAGCGGAGCCTCAACCGATATAATCTCAGAAGACATCCTACGAGAGCGGACGAGGGCGGATCGTAGAGAGGACGAGGATCGCTGGTCCGGAAGACCGGGCGGACGAGGAGAGGATGGAGCTCAAGGCGATCAGGTGGACGTGAGCGCCCTAGGAGAAATGATGCCATCGGACGGCTATACCGAGTTTATATAGCCAGCCCGTCCTTGCACATGCGCAGTAGTACAAGCCCGGCTGGGCTGGGAAGCCAACTTTCAAGCTTCTAGGCGAATAATAGCTCAAAAGGAGGGAATCGCTATAAAAATCTTCGTCGGCTATAAAAACTAAAATTAACCAGGTTAATTAAATATATTAAAATTAAATATAGATTACCTGATTTTTAGCAGACTTCGTCACCCAGGAGGAGGGCTAGGTTCTAGTCGCCCGCTTAACGAGACAGCGCCCCCAAGGACAAAGTTCCGGTGAAGACAACTTAATACCCCAGCAAAATACCCTGTCAGCAGATCGGGCAGGGGCGGGCTGCAAGCGTGAGACGGGCAGTCCGCCATCCAGCACAGGGATGCTGGGACAGCAGACCGGAAAAGGTAACCCAACCGTTTTGTAGACTAACGCGGGAAGTTTTGAATGAGAATAAAATACGGCGTAGGGTTGGTCGGACTGCAAGACAATAGTCTAACACCCAAAGGGGGGACAAGGAGTAGGGTCATGCAGATATAGCAAACTAACTCTCCCTGTCAGTGAGATCGTCTTGCGGATTAGGAATACGAGTGAGGATTGAAGTCGGTGTGAGACTAGCTTGGTGTGAGACTTTGTTACAAAGTGTGGAATTTTATAGTAACTCCGAACGCTGTATCACCTGGAAGGACTCCTGTTGAGTGAGTAGACTAAAACTAGAAAGGCTAGTGCACGAGTACCATTGTAGAGCGAACTTAGTGGAATCAAAGAATGTAAAATTTAAAGTTGATTTAGTGGCGAGCGAGATGTCTGGCTCTTAATGGTACGGTGAGAGCTTATTACGAGGGTCAGCAGCTTGTGGAAAACATTGGAACCGGTCCCTCGATGATCCCATTTCGGAGTAGTGGGAGAACGGTAAAGGTCGTGCAGTGCTGGGGATCGATCCGAAACTCAAAAGCTGTGCCCCGTGCTCTGCTGCGGCAGGGTAAGCAAGGTGTACCGTTGGAAGGCATAAAGTCACGAGGGTGAATTCCGTGAAAGATCGGAAGGAAGTGTGGTGCATCATTTAAAAGAGTGGAAGTGTGATCATTTAAAAGTGTGGAAGTGGTGGCCCGTGACCAAACGTGGAAAGGATTGGTAGTTTTGGGAGCAGGAGGGTTGCCGCCCGGCGTGAAGGATCGGCATGCAGTGGCGGAGGCTGAGTTGTCTTTGAAAGGAGAGTACAGAGGGGTTAGGGCCGCTGTGAGTACAATCTCCATGGACGGAGTAGGAGTGCGCTCTTGGTGAGGAGGCAGATTGTGAAGGGAGTGAAGGAGTGCAGATGACGGTACGTTGTGGGGTCATGGCGTCCTAGAACGTGCACATTAGAAAGCCTTTCATGGTGGTGAGGATGGGATTGGAGATAGCCGAGTGCAATGGGTTCGTAGTAGTGAGTGACTAAGGCGTTGTTGACTAATTGTAACCGGGCATTCTGGTCCGAAGCGTGTCGTCAGGAGGAGCTGGTGGTGGATGAGTTGAGACTGTTGATAGTGTATTGCGGAGTGAAGTCAATTCCTCAGCGAAGTTTTCAGCAATGGTTAATACAGACTTCACGTTGTAATCCACTTCCTCTAAGTCATGCACAAATAAGGTCAAGCCTCCGTATCAAGGCGGCTGGCAAAGTAGATGCCGAGGAGAACTGATGTGGAGCACAATCCGGAGGAGTGTTCGCAGGAGAAATCTTGCTTGGTGGTGAAGACAGAAGTGATGGTGAATCGTGAACCGTTTCAGGTGGTGTAGGTTCGCGGTGGCCATTTTGTTGGACAGCAGGCAGCGTAGGAGTAGAATCAGTCCATTTTGGAACGGAAGCTTGGCGGATCCTGGGAGTAGGACTTGAAACTTTGAGAGTGAGGAAATAGAGCATTACATTAAGAAGGCGTAAACGGAGCTCGAGCCGTTTTGATACGGGATTTGGTGGAACTAGTTCGTATTATCGATGGTAGCTCAGAAGCGCCAGAGATCGTGAGTGGATTGGTAGGAGTGAGTTCATTTGTTCGTTGCTTCATAGCTGGACGTGATTTCGGAGAACGCAATGTTGATGATACAGGTTGTTTCAGGATCGGCGATGGTATCGCAACTGTCGAGACCGGAAAAGTAGAGGGTCGTCCAGTTAAAGATTGTGCCAGTCCTAAGGCAAGATACTTCTGTCGCTGGTCCTGGGCACGCCGCTGACTTGGGTGGAGCTGTCGCTTCCATAACGGGGTATACTTTAGGTGAAAAAATGTGACACATACCTGAAAGATGTGACACTGTACATCTTTTGATCATCCAGTTGAAGTCGTGATGGTACTGACAACAGGGTTGAGGATCCAACCTGTTGATTGTTTTAATGAGAACAAGATGAAACTGTATGGTTGTGGTGGAAGCATATGTGGTAGTAGTCCACGTGTCGACGGGAGAGGATCGACGGAGTGTGTAACAGTGGATCTGACTCTTGCAGGAGCGTGACAAATCCAACGGCGAGCGACGGAGTGCGGCTAGTAGGAGCCGACTTGGCAGCCGTTTTCTGTGCCTCAATATATAGCTTCAAACGAGCATAGTGCTTCTTAGTTCGGGCTGATTCTGCACCGAGCACCCGAAGATCCCAAGGCGGAGTAGGCCGGCTTGTAGGGGATTGGAGACGAGGCCACCGAACCCGAAGATGGGATTGGTAAGATTGTTCTGTCCTGTGATCCCAAGGCGGAGTAGGCCGGCTGCAGGGGATCGGAGATGTAGCCACCGTATGTTCTGTAAAAGAAAAAGATTCAACTGCGAGGATCCAAGGAATCCTGGTCTGCAGTTAGTTCCAAAACTTCCACTATGCCCAAACTTGGGGCGTTTATAGGGAGCGGAGAGACGAATCGAGTCGAGCAGACCGGCGGTCCGTACGGAGTGCCCTTAGTCCGCGGTACCACACACGGAGTGCGGACTGCAGAGTAGAACTAGGACTAGGAGGAGGAGCGCTCAACGACAACCGAATGAGGCGATTGTCCCTTGGAGAAAGATGGTTACCAGTCCGCTGCGCAAGCCTTATGTAGGCTTGCGAGCCCCAGACATGCGCAGTAAAACGAGATCAGCAGGGAAGCCAACTTTTCAAGGGATTTTAATGCTCAAATTGGAGGAACTGCTAAAAATCAGGTAGTGTATATTTTCGTCTCGGCAATAAAAAACATTATTTTATCAGAAATTCGATTATCCAAAATTTTCGTTTTTCAAAAACCACTGCCAGTCTCAAATTAGTTCGGTTAATCGAGGTTCTTTAGTTCGTATGCTGGGGTACTGTATAAGCTGATCATTACTGATGAATTTCTGTTTATTGTGATTTCTGGTCATTGTACTTGGCTTTCTAGGATTACTTAGTACGGTAAGTACTTTTGGAATGAAAATGCATTTTCCCAGAAAAAATAAGCTGGGAAAAACTCCCTATGCAGAAATTTAATGCAAACCGGGTTAAATTTTTACTGATGATTTTAGTTTAAAATGTCCAAAGATTCTCAGCCATGATGCCAGAAGTTTAAAAAAATGTGGCATTTCCCATTCCCTAGTCTGAATAGTTAAATCTGCTTTATCCCGAGTGTAACTTCCCAATTTAGGGGGAGACTCTGATGAACATACCAACTTTTTTATTTATTTAAGGATGGAAGTGAATGAATTTTTTTTGGTGATTGCGGTAATAGCAATATGAAGCATTGACAAAATTAAAATGAAATGGTAAATTGCTTAATTTAATTACTCAAATATAAATTAATTAGTACGATTTTGAAAGCTATCGCAGGGAAATCAACCATTTCTAAAGAGCCCTGTCCACACACTTCACGACAGTCAAATTAGTCTCAGAAAAGTCCAATTTAGGGTATAGGCTGTTTATTTTTTTATCGTTTAAACATAAAGAACATTTTGCCAGCCCCCAGCCAGGCCGGCTAAAAATGGTTTCTGTGCTGTAGAAAGTACTGTACCTGGCAATTTTAGCATTGCTGTCTCAGTGATGCTGTTGGTTGCTTGAGACTTGAATGGCCGCCTCAGTCACCCCACCACGCATGCGCGGGCGTGGTCCTCCCATATAAGCTGGCGGCTACGAGGGCTCGCCATCTCTTTATCTCACGTTATGGTCAGAAGGTGACTCGTGAGGGGAGGCAGGGAGGGTCTAAGGTACAGTACTTTCTACAGCAAAGAAACCATTTTTAGCCGGCCTGGCTGGGGGCCAGCAAAATGTTCTTTCTTTGCTGAAAAAGTACTGTACCTGGCAATTTTAGCATTGCCAGACAGACCTCGTCACTTACGGTGGCGGGCACCTTATGACTGAGTTCCCTGGGGTACTGAGGCGGAAAAGAAGTGTTAGAACAAGGGAGCCCTTCGTAAAAAAAAGCCCGGGGGGGGGGGGGCGGGGGCCCTTTGTGGGGAATGTATTTTCCTTATTTTTTTTTTTTTTTTTTTTTTTTAAAAACGTGGTGAAAATTACCTTAGTGCGTGGGGCTTTGATGGATGAACAGAAGATCCTCTTCAAAAGGATGGAGGCGTCACTTTGTGGAATGGAAGGGGAGATGGAAACTTCCTGTTGATCTGAATAGGAGATCGGCGAGTTGCGGGTCTCTCCAGAATGAGGGGGGGGGGGGGAGAGATGGTGTTAGTTGTAAAAAACAGTCAGAAGCACTAAAAGAGAGGGGAGAATAGGGCTGAATTTTGTGGAGGTTTATGAAAGATTGAGGTCCAAAGACCTGAAAATAGTGTATGCTTAAAAGTTGAAAAGTTTTTTTTTTTTTAGGATACAAAAGTAGGAGATGTGAAATAACCGGCATCAAGAAGTTTTTTTTCTTTTTTTTTTTTGCCATGAAAGTGAAAGGACAGTGGAGACGCCGGTAGGGAACCAAGAGGTTAGGAGGAAGATGGGTCGGAGCGTAACCCCAAGCAGTAGTGGCGAGCTTTAGCTCTGCAAGGGGTGCAAGGAATATCAGAAGTGGGAACAGAGGAGAGTGCCACCATGTTAGGAAGTACTGGAAGAGAAAGATGGCCATTATCAAATTGCCACATGGAGTAAGATTGAAGGTTGTGGGAGAGCGAGACAGATGTTATGGCTTCCCATGACTTGGCAATGTTATCTTGGCGTAGGTCATTAACAAGGGAAGGGTCAGGCAGGGGTGCGGAGATCCCCTCGTCAAGAAAAACTATGGGGCTGCATGGGAGGTTGGACGGGAGTCTTGGATCCGAAGGAGATGCAAATCGTGCGGGGTGCATGAAGAAGGTGGGGCGGGGGTAGTTAGGAGCACACTTGTGTAGGTCATCGATGGGCTGCAGAGTCCAAGTTGAAGGCTTCTCCGAGGGAGAGGAAACTGGAGCAGGTTTGTTGCGGAGTGCATCTGCTAGGATATTGTCCGTAAGATTCTTGAGGTGGGAGGCGTTTTCAGATTTCAATTTGGAGTTTTCGGAAGTGAGTAGCGAGATTTGGGAGTGTTGTTGAGAGATAGTGTCCTGGAGATGCAGGAGGTAAGGCTCACGTTTTTGATGTTACGCTTGAACTGGTTTCGAGCACGTACGTTTAGGCGGAGTTTGTGACGAAGGGTTGAAAAAACCTTTTGGTGGTCAACTTCGATCACCTCCTTTTGGTGGTCAACTTCGATCACCTCCTCTTGGTCAAGCCCATATAACGGAGAGTCCTTCTTTGCCGGAGAAGCAGCGGTGGTTTTGCTCGGCGGGGGAGAGACGGCAGGGAAAAGGGATGTCACAGATAGTGCTGGGGAGTTGACAATCGGGGAGTCGTTAACCACGTCCGAGTGTTGGCCTGGAGAGAAGGGGGTTGCAGGAATGACAATAGTGGCCCCCGAAGGAATGGCAAGATCGGCTTTAAGTTCCGTGGTAGGTGACAAGGGGGCATCATAAAAATAACGGGAACATCGTCGCTGGGTTTAGAGAGTTCAAGGGCAGGAGAAGACATACTTGTTACGCTGGCTGGGGTGTTGGAAGACGTAACGGTGTGGGCCCAAGATTGCTGGGATAAGGGAGTTGAAAAATTGTCTTTATTCCCGGGGGTCAACGGGACCGCCGTTACCGTAGAGGCGGGAGAGTGCGTGGCGGATGAAGTGTTGGATATGAATTTCTTCACCATTTCTTTGTGGGTGTTTTCTTGTCCTTTCATCTGGCGGTGGGCGATAACTTGCCAATCTTGGACGGGAATAGTGACGCAGATAGGACACGGACGTTCGAAGTAACTGCATTTTCGTTGGAACTGGCAGACTTGATGGGGGTCAACACGGTTGGGGTTGAAAACGCCTGGGCAGTGGCACTTGCCTGGGCTGTCGATGACAGGTGAACGGCCGAAGTAGATATCTGGTTCGTCCGAGAAAGACATCGGCATTTTAGATTTGACCGTTGTGGAAGAGCTTGAACCAATCGGTGGCAGATGAAAAACAGGGCGATGACGAGAAAGCACGGAACGCTAACCAGTGGGAATTAGTACCCGGAGGTGGGAGGCGGGAAGCGAAGCGGCAAGGAGGTGGCGCGCCTGGTGGTGAAAACTGGAACGAGGGCAGTGCAGCTTTCGTCCGGTAAAGGCAGGGGCCACCGGTGCGGGACGGCGTATGCGGTAGTAGGCGATCGGGCAGCCAGCCGGGCGGAATATAAGGGAGAAAGTAGATTTGCTTGTGTGGCATTAAAAGGATCCCAGGGCCAGAAGCTGGTAAGGCGTGAACGCTATCGGACAAGGTGCGAACAGGGCCGGGAAGAAGACCTTACCCTGGTGCCGTGGATGGTGAGTGACGAGGCGGACGAAAAAGGCTGGTCGTGTGTGGAGGTGAACGGCTTCAGAGTGGGTTTCATCCGTGGCCAGAAAGGCAGAATCCCGGGTGAGGAGTAGGGGTCGTTGGCATCCAGCGGGAAGAAAGTGAAGAGGTGCTTGGGAGGGATGTAAGTCGGAAGTTAATCGTCATGGGTGGAGAGCAACTGGCCGGGCGAAAGATGCGACAGAGAAAGGGAGCGAGGGGGGGGGGGGAGGTGGATGCAGCTATCTTTCGGTGTCACGTAGAGCGGCGGCGTCATGAGGAGGTTTAGGCGGTTACGAGTAGCCTGCGGAAAAAAAACCCGGGTAGATGGAAGCCGGAATTCATGATGAGGCGTAGAAGGAAAGAAGAATTAGGGAAGCTAGTGGCCGATGGTGGACGGCTAATACCAGAAGGAGAAGCCAAAAGCCCGACGAGTCGGCGGGACCACCGGCAGGTCGGGCATGGTGGAAGCAGTCTACGGCGGCGGCGAGGCGGGTGAAAGAAGGCGGGGGAGCTGCAGAAGGATCAGCGATGGGCGAACCACGGATAGCCAGATCGGTAGTCCCGATCCGACGCCGACGCCCTGGCTATGGGCAGACCGGAGGCGGGCCGATGACTTGGTGGCGACAGGAACAGAATGATAAGTGACACCGGCTTCATGGCGACGTCCCGGCTATGGGTAGTAGAGGCGGATCGAATGGCCGTGTGGTGTGGCGGGCGAAAGCTGGCGAGGGAGTGTAGGCGTAGGCCGGTGATGCATGTTACAATTCGCAGCGGCTACCCCGATGAATCCTGGGACGGTCTGTAGTTGGATGAGGCTAGTAACAAATCCGACTCGACGGCAACGTCCTGGCTATGGGCAGACCAGAGGCGCGCCGTGGGGCGGAGGGCTACTGCCGCGTTGTGGCGGACGAAAGATGGCGAGAGAAACGAGGCCGGGGCCGTCGATGTACGATCCAGTTTCCAGCAGTTATCCCAATTGGACTGGTGAGAGAGGGCCTTCAGCAGCAGGAGAGGGAGGATAGTAACAATACCGGCTCGACGGTATGATCCGGCTATGGCAGACCGGAGACGGGCCGAGGAGCGGAAAGCTACCGCCGCGACATGGGAGACGAAAGACGGTGAGAGAGCCGAAGCAGGGGCTGTTGATGGGTGATCCAGTTCCTAACGGTTATTCCGAGTGGCCTGGCGAGGCCGGGACTTCAGCAGCTTGAGAGGGAGGTTAGTAACAATGCCAGCTCGACGGCGACGTCCCGGCTATGGGCAGACCGGAGACGGGCCAGAGGAGCGGAAAGCTACTGCCGTGGCGTGGCGAACGGAAGACGGCGAGGAAGCTCGAGGCGTAGGCAGGCGTCGGGCGGCCCAGTTCTCCATGACATCCTCAGGTGGGCCAATGAGATGAAGTCTTCAGCTGCTTGAAGAGGGAGGCAGGTAATAATTCCGGCCCGACGGCGACGTCCCGGCTATGGGCAGACCGGAACGGGCCAGAGGGGCGGAAAAACTGCTGCCGTGGCATGGCGGACGGAAGATGGCGAGGGAGCTCGAGGCGTAGGCCGACAACGGAGGGTCCAGTTCTCCATGGAATCCCCGGTGAGACTTCAAATGCTTGGAGACTTCGAATGCTTGAAGAGAGAGGTGGGTAACCATTCCGGTTTGACGGCGACGTCCCGGCTATGGGCAGACCGGAGACGGGCCAGAAGAGCGTACGGAAGAACCACCGTCACAAGTGGCGTGCGAAAGACAGCAGTGGTCCAGGTCCAACAGGTGCTAGAAAGTCAGGAACGTCAGGCATCAGGGCGAGAGGAGGGGCGCAGCAAACGGCGGGCAGCAACCCCTCCGAGAAAAGGTACCGTCCCGGCTATGGGCAGACCGGAGACGGCACTAAACCCGGGGAAGAGGCAGGCGGTGACGAGGACTTATGGCGTCGGCCAAAGGCGACTGTAGCGGCCGAAAGTCAGAGGGACTGAAAGCTGCAAGGAGGGGAAGTCGGAGACATCCAAGGCGGGCAACAGGAATTCCAGTAGGGAAGACCAGGCATGGAGATTGGAGGCGACGGCGGACGAAGAAGAGAACCAACAGAACGAGCCGCGTTAGCGGCTTGAGACAAAGAGATGGCGAGCCCTCGTAGCCGCCAGCTTATACGGGAGGACCACGCCCGCGCATGCGTGGTGGGGTGGCTGAGGCGGCCATTCAAGTCTCAAGCAACCAACAGCATCACTGAGACAGCAATGCTAAAATTGTCAGGTACAGTACTTTCACAGCAAAGAAACATAAATTTAGTTCAGATTTGTCACAGCGCTTAACCTTTTAATCGACATAATTGAGCAAATTATTTTTTTTTGGGACAGTAAAACGAGCAGTGGTAATTCTTACAGCTGATTCCCCAGTCCACACCGACAGTTAAGCCTAAAAAAAATATATGAATAGGTCGAAACTTTGCCATTTGGTTGATTTCTCAAGATACTAAAGCTTACGCAAATATAAGGAAAAAAATTTCGAGAAAACAAGAAAAGAAAAACGTTTGTCCTGATCTTTTATTTAGAACTTTTTAAGTGTGTCGGTACTACTAATACAACTTTTGACAGAAATTTCAAATGTACCAGAACCATATACAATGCCATATCAAACTATCCAAATATCTCAAGTTCAAAAATTTGCTTTTTTTTAAAACAAAATTTGATGCGTTTTCATCAGTATCCCATTAAATTTTTTATTTATTGTCTCCTAACGAAATTCCTGACTAAAATTTCAAGGAAGTGGTTTAGGAAGTGGTTTAGGTTTCAAGGGTTTAGGAAGTGGCTCCCTGACAAGCAAAGGGAAGCCACACTGGAAGAAGCAGTTATTTTAGCTGACGAATGGGTAGCCCGAAATAGGCAAATCTCCCTAGAAACTAGTCTTAAAAAAAAAAAAAGACCAGTCCAAACCACAAACTGGTGCACAACCAGGTGGCCAAAAACAAAAAAAATGGTTCAGGGCAAAATGAGAACCAAAGCAACCGTTCTCAAGGATCTCAAAGGGGTAATGGTTCTCAACCAGGCCCCAACAAAATCGCAGAACAAACTGGTGAGTCTGCAAAGCCTAACGAGCATTTTGAAAAGGCACTTAGAAAGAAGCCTAATTGACAATTGTTTTTTTTTGTAAATTGCCAGGTCACATTCAGAAAAATTGCCGCAAAAAGCAGTTACATCTGCAGCAGCAAGCCCAAACTAGTGAATCCAACTTTTAAAAAAAGTTAGGCCAACCACCGGAGTATGTCTTACAAAAATACATACATAATTGGTCAGTAAATGGTAAACCTTGTGCAATACTTAGGGATACTGGGTCAACAGATGATGTTATTGGTATAGAACTGGTGTTACCCGAACAATTCACCGGTGAATTTACGCATTGCAAAAATTCACTGACTGATCAAATAGCACATGCAATAGCCCGAGTGCAAGTAGACACGCCTTATGGTCCACTAATTACCAAAGCGCTTGTTACGGATCACATTGGTCCTCATTTTAAAATGTTGCTTGGAGTGCCGTCTCAGACATTCTTAGAGAAAAAGGGCATGAAAGCTCCTACTCCCTTGTGTGATGCCATCACACGATTCTAAGCAAAGGAAGCTCTGAGTGCTCCCTCAGACCTACCAATCACTCGTCCTAACTATAGGGAAGTAAATAATGATAGTGAAAATGACTCCTCAGATGAGGAAAGTGAACAGAATGAGAATCTTGCTCATAAAAATGGTTTTTCTGCCCTAGGCAAGGAAATATGGATGGTGTTATTCTAGGACCCCAGTCAGATGATTTTTCTAAACTTCTAGAAATTGACAAACTTAAATTCGAAGAGTTGCAAAAAAATTATGTAACATTAAGTGAGTGTTGGAAGTCTGCTCAAATCGAGCCAGATAAGCAAGATGAAAATAAGCAGTTCTTTATAGAAAATGACTTATTATTTCGTAGGCCATTGAAAGCTTCAGCTAGGCCTAATGCAGACAAACAGTTGGTTATGCCTAAGGAGTGTAAAAATAAATAAACATAAATCGCTGGAAATAATATTAAGGAAAATCGAAAATAAGCCAACAGCGAAAATCGTACACTAGAAATAACATAGTTCAGTAAGCCACCTTTATGCACTTACGTTTCCTCGGAGTGGCATGACCCGGATTCGAACCGGCTACCCAGTTAAGGCGCTATGCAATTGATCTGGGGGCGAACCGGGTAGCCAGTTCGATTGCGGGTCATGACACTCCGAGGAAACATTAAGTGCATAAAGGTGGCTTACTGAACGTTATTTCTAGTGTATGATTTTCGCTGTTGGCTTATTTTCAATTTTCCTTAATAAGGAGTGTAGAGACTTGGTGCTCAACACAGCTCATACAAATGCATGGGCACGTCACCTTGGTCGTGCCAAGACAAAAGATAGAGTTCTTTCTAATTTGTATTGGCCTTTAGTGTTTAAAGACATAGAAACTTTTATACAGTCATGCCTAACTTGTCAAAAAACCGGTAAAACGGGGCAGAAATTTGTAGCACCGATGGTGTTAGTCCCGATGGATGGTGAGCCTATTACAAGGTACATAGTGGACATTGTAGGTCCTACTAAACCCAAAGTAAAGCAGGGTTTAAATATATTTTGTCACTACTAGATCCGGCCACTAAGGCACCGGAAGCTAGCCCTCTAAAAACAGCTGATAGCCAGTCAATAGTAGATGCCTTATTGGAAATATTTTCACGTCTTGGGTTCCCATTTGAACTGCAGACGGACCTTGGATCTTGTTTTGTTAGTGAATTAACCACCTTATTCTTGGAAAAATGTGGTACAAATATAAAGTATGTTGAACAGGAGAAGCCCAAAGTGCACATGTAAAACCTAAACAAGATTACCCAATACCTAATATCAGGAGCCTATAGAAAACAACAAGGAGCGTGTGTGGCTGATCGATGTTAGGCGTGCTCAATTTCGTACGCTGTGCTAACGCCAGAAGGAGCAACAATACTGCGCCTGCGCCAAGTTGTCTAAAATCAAAACCGAAACCTAGCACGCGAAGCAGACGTGTGCTACGAAAGCAACGCTCTATTTTATTGTTGGCTACAGCGACTTACGAACAACTGATTGTCTGTATGTTTAGTTTTTTTAATATTCCTTTGGTATTGCTTCCATGTTAAACACTTATTGTTTAAAAACAAAGGACCGAAACTAAGCCTTGAGAACGTGACGCACACCTCTAATCATCTCATGCAGGTGGCGACCTCTGCGAACAAATTTGTACACCACTGTAGCCGCCTGTAGTGGAAGTTACCGAGACACGCTCCTAGTTGTTTTCTATAGGCTCCTGCTAATATTAAAGAGTGTTTAGAGAAAGCTTCCAAGTGGAAGTACATCTCGATATTTGACTTAAATAGAGGACTTTGGCAGGTAAAACTGACCCCAAATGCCTCTCGAGTTGCAGCCATCACAACCCCTATTGGAAAACTTGAGCCCCTGATCATGAACATGGGGATGAAAAATCCCCCATTCTGCTTTCAAAAGCTCATGGATCAAATTACCAGAGGGATGGAAGAGTTTGTGACACCCTTCCAGGATGACACAGCTGTGGGAGCTGAAACTTGGCCCCAACATCTCGAAAATGTATTCATCTTTTTATCTGCTATAAAGAAAGCAGGACTTACTGTTAATGCAACTAAGAGTCAAGTGGCTTGTCAGAAAGCTACCTTCTTGGGACATGAAGTAGGCGATGGTAGTTGTTCTCCTTCTGAAGTGAAAGATTTAGCTGTGCAAAATTTTGCCAGACCCCAAACGAAAAAAGATGTTACATCCTTTTTAGGATTAATTGGTTATTATCAACAATATTTACACCGTTATGCTCAAATTTGTGCGCCTCTTAACAGATGCTTTAAAGAAAGATGGTACAGACCCCATCTTGTGGAATAACCTTAAACAGGAGGCCTTTGACACTCTCAAGAGAGCCCTCGTTTCTTATCCAGTGCTAAGAGCACCCGATTTTGATCAACTTTGATCAACCTTTCACGGTCCAGTGTGACTGTAGTGAGAGAGGAATGGGCGTGGTCCTTTCCCAGACTCTGGGTGGAGAAGAGCATCCGTGCCTCTACATTTCCAGAAAACTGACTGCCAGAGAACAAAACTTTGGCACAACTGAAAAAGAATGTGCTTGCCTCATGTGGGCAGTAGCCAAACTTAGGCCATACTTGTATGGAACTAAGTTCTACATTGAAACTGATCATAATCCATTGCACTGGCTGACTCAAACAAATGGCCGGTAGAAACCCTAAACTCCTAAGGTGGAGCCTAGCATTACAAGACCACGACTACCAGGTAAAATACAAACCCAGTAAGGAACATTTCAACGCAGATGCTCTTAGTAGCTATTTTGATTAAATTTAAAGTTATGTTAAACTTTTTCTGAATTTAAAAGTTAAGGCTAGTGAGATTTTAATTTCTCATCTTTAGGTATGCTGAAAGTACAACCTTGAAGGGACTTTGGTTTATTTTCCCCCCCTATTTTGGAAATTTTATGCCCAAAGTTTAAGGGCCAATGATTCCTCTGACGGATACCTACAGCTTCTTCCTTTTGTGGAAGATAGGCCTCTGACATTGGATGACCCAAGTGAGTTGCTCACTAGGAGCACATCGGAATAAGTGACCCCGACTTATCCTTTTGAGTTTTTATGGAAAATCTTCCTCTGTAAAAAAGATTTTGTCCTACCTGTAAGTGAAAGAGGTAAACTTATGGTTTGTGACATTTCCCCTACATTGCTTACTGAAAAATGTATCTTCCTCAAAGCTAAAGAGTTCAAGCGATGTACTTTTTCCTTATGCTTCTAAAGGTCATGATGTTTTTGGCTAGTTTTTTTCAAGAAAAATATATAGATACCTTGTTGAGTTATATGGTCAAACTTAAGTTGTAGGGTATACCTTCAAACCCTCCAGTGTTAAAGTGTTGTATTGTTAAATAGAGCTTATCTTTTGTTACGTGCCCATAGAAGCACCCTTTTAACCCTTATAGCAAGCTAGGTTGGGTGTGGACGGCTGAAAGTTTTTTGGTATTTTCTTGGCTAAAAAATAATGCAATTTGACATAACTTGGACCAGTTAGGAACGTATTACCAGAGTAACAGAACATATCATTTGACATGCATGCTATTTTTTTTAATGTAAAATCATCCAGTTTTCCGAGAGCAGAGAGTGCTCAGAGTCTTTATGACTTCCTGTATTTTATTATGGACTTCTTAAAAATGGATGAACTTTTTAAGCTTGAACTTTACTGCAAATCCCTTTAATTTTCTTGCTTGTTGTGAAATTACTTGTCAGTTAATTTTAAGTTGGCTTGGTAACATCGTTGGTAAGACATGTTGTCTTTGCACTAATCTTTCTTTTCAGCCGTTATTTCAACGTTCATGTGAACCCCGAAATAAAGTCACCCTTGTGGGGGCGTGTAAGGAATTTGCAACATTTTCTTTACGGTACTGGAGCTAGGCTACCTCCAAGCAACAAAATGCCAGATTTTTAAATCGAGACTGCTAACCCTAAACTTGGTGAGATAGGGTGGGCAGGAGAAATTGAACTTTTACACTAAAATCGTTGAAATCTTAGAAGATCGTCGCGAAAACCCAAGTGGTCTTACTGAAGGCCTGAAATCTTCAATTTCGAATTTATTTATTTTTTAATAAATACCACAATGTAAACAGCGCTGCTGCGAAAAATTGTAACGCATATCGTTGTAGTTCGGCATAAAGTTACGTAGATTATGTTACCTACACGTTTCATAATTGTTTAAAGTCCTCTCACAAACAATAGGGGTACTTCACACAGCATAATAATAGATTTTATTGATGTCTGAAACTGTTTATAACTTGCAACAACTCACGTGTACGACGCAGGTTTGTTAGCGCTAAAGTCGCTGTTTTCACTTATTATTTTCTTCAAAGTCTGTCTTAAATCTTCGTAAAAGATGCTTAGCCTTTGATTGAAGAACACCGGTAATCGGCGATAACCTAACCTTGACGGAGAGTTTCTGAGGAAGGAGAACGAATTTTCTCCGAAAATTTAAACAGGACGAAGTGTGATATGTTATGTAAGAGGTGGTTTAGTGTAAATTAAAACGTGTGACTCGTTTTCACGTTCCATCATGTAGCCTTTGATCTTAATAATGTTCAAATTCCAAATATATTTACCTTTTTTAATTTGGTTGGGTAGTTTTAAAACTATGAAGCAAAATGTGTCCGCTACCTCGGCTCAATGCTTTAGCGCCATGTTAGATTTTTACTTGCGTAAGTAAACATGGTTGGTTGTCTCGTGCAAAACGGAAGTGGCTTGATCATCTTTGACGCCGAATTTGGCTGACCAAACTCTCCACCAACCAGTGAATTGGATGCTTGGAAATTTCGGCTCTAAACAAATCCTAAGGTGCCTTACATGTCTAGCATTCCTCGGGGTCCGCGCAGAAGGCAAGTTGGAGCCGTTTCCGAAGTATAAAAACTCAAGCTTGAGAAAATATCGTGAGCATAGCTCGACCTCGCAGCCACCAATCGCCACTTTCTCCGGAAGAGCGATGTTCTTCTGCCGCCGCAAATTGCGCCAAATGGGGCAAAGGTAGAAGACACGTAAGTCAACTTACTTAGTTGTACTTGAATTTTGTTTAGGCCATTTATTTGAAAACTTAAATATAACTTATAACTTAATTATCGCGATCGGGGTAGGTTTTTGCAGGTGAAATATTTTTTGGGGACGATTTTATAAAAACTTTAATTTCATTCCCGTTTCAAGCTAAAACTTTCAAAACGTGAATTTTTTCCAATGTAAAACCAAAGACTAGCAACTTAACCAGACAGCTAAAGGTTGCATGTGAATCGTCGTCAGTGACCTCATGTGAGTTGAAATTTTATTCAATATCACTTGCATTTTTGCGAAAATGTAATTCTAGTTTGAAGTTGGCGAAATTTCTTGATCGTTGTTGGTACTTGAGTGTTAAGTACGATTTGCTTAATGATTTTTTTTTTGTTGCTGAAATCTAAAACCAAGATTTTTTGGGACCAAAATGAAACTACAAACTAAACACTGTTTTGTAAATATTTTATTAACCAATGTTCAATAAATGTAAATAGAGCTTCAGTCTGTTTCCAACCATTGTTTACTTAGTTACTTAAACTTAAAAGAATTTAGTTTAAAGTTAACTGCTAGTAAATGCACGTTTTTTGCACGAATTACCGCTTGCCAAGTTAGGTTAGTTTTATGAAAGTATTAGTCCGCAACGTCGCTCCCTCTTTGAATAGTGGCCTGCTATGCTTGTTGTCCTGAAATCCAGCAAAATTGGAAAGAAAGACTAGTAGCCTAACTTCACAATACAGTATCCGCACCAGTACGATTAGTGACGTCTGCCGGCACACTGTTTTGGGTCGGCGCCGCTACAGTGTGACCTTGGATATTCTGGAGAACAGATTAGTGGATCCACAGCAGGCAGGGCCTTAGCCTGGTGTGCCATGTCCATACGATAATTTGCAAGAAGGTCGTTTCACATTTCCAAGAGTCTGCCTGAGGATTTCCGGGGTCGAGAAATTTCCAAATGCTTTGGTATCCGAACCAAAATTGCTCCAAAATGTTAAAAACATTGTCCCAGAATATCATACTTAAGGATTTTCAAAAGGGTGTTTTCTTTTTTCATTACGTATATGTTCTTGGCAGTATTTCTCTAAACCCATTAATAAAGTTGGATACAAAAAATACTACAAGACTTGTATTTTTCCTTTCGATCTAATGAAACCAAGTTTTCCCCCCCTTTTTTTTTAAATTTGGCTTGTAACAAGGTTACTCTGTTATGGAATTTATTTGGCCCCTGGAGGATTTCTCAAGCAGAACGTTGTTGCAGATAGGGCACCTTGGGTATCTTATGGGCAGTCTTCCTTACATTTTCAATAAAAGGAGGTGTCAGCGTTTTTATACACAAAGCTGACGACAGACCGCAAGAGGAAAGCATGGCTGAAGTTGTTCGCCCAGTGCTAGATATGTATGTAGAAAAGAGTTCTGTTCTACGTTTCCCCCACTTCAGGTGTTTGGCGACATCAAAGTAAAATTCTGGGTTTTTACAGGGTACTTCATCATTTCCTTTTCACTTCTGGCCAGAGGACCAAGGGCAGGAGTGGTGAAACGTTTTGAGGCTTTGAAGGAGCTCTGTATTATTGCCCGGAAGAAGCTCAAGGTAGAAATCTCACCCCGTGCAAAACGAAAGTTATCATCATCCATGTTGAGGGTCTAGATCTTCCTACATCTTTTACCAGAGATAAGTGCAAGGAGGAAAATTTTCTTTCTCGTCAGGAGTCGTAATGGTTCATAAGGCTCTATTAGAAACAAGAAGGAGGTTATATTGACAAAAGAGTTTTAAGAGTCTGCGGGTCTCTCTATACTAAAGGCGTTGATGAGGCTCACGATTCTGAAGTCCGGACTAAAGGTGTGCCTGACGACTTTCTAAACAGAATTTATGGCTGTCGGTAATCCTTGATCCCTGACATGTTTACTCCCCCCCAAAAATCCCAATTTTACTTGGATGGGAGATCAAAATTAGTTTCTATTGCCTAAGGGGAAAAATACACTACCATTAAATTTCTTGCATTCAGTTCCTGAGTGCCTGTTACCCTGGAGGAAATAAAAACGTAGATACGCCCAGTTCGCACATGCGCTACGCATGTGCAGGCCTCCTATAAATGGCGCATGGACAAGGCAGCTGCCATCTCTTTTCCTCTCGATATGTCACGATTGGTGACTCAAGAGGGGAGGTTGGGTGGGAGATTTACAGGTAGTGTATTTTTCCCCTTAGGCAATAGAAACCAATTTTGACCTCCCATGCAGGTAAAATTGGGCTTTCTAGTTGTCGGGGAAGGAAAAATACACTACCTGTAAATTTTTTGCATTACAGATGACCTCGTCGTTTAGGTGGCGGGCACCATCGTGACGGGTTCCCAAGGGTGCGAACTGGGTCCCCAGAGGCTCGTTGATAGGTTTTGGACAATAGTCAACCGAGTGGCCTGAGTAGATGATTGCGTGAAGCCATCTAAGTGGGGAGAAATCCAACCATTGTTGAAGCGAGTCAGCTAGGTGGATTACAAGTATTTCCTCCTCATTAAAATGTATTATCTTATTATTATAATTAATTTTATCGAGATTGAGAAGAAAGGAAAGATCCTTGAAATTTGAAGGTTTCTATTCCATGTAGATACTTGGTTTATGGTGGGAAAACAAAATGCAGCTATGCTCGAATCTGGTGTCTTTGAAACGCAGTTTGAAACGGTGACAACAACCAAAATCAGTCAGCTATTTGTTCAGTTGTTTAGAAGTGTCAGATTAGGGTAGTGACAATTCACTTAAGAATGTGTGACGAGATTAATAATGGAAGGGATTTTCCTTGGAACTTTGCGTGAAAGCGTAGCGAGATTGCAGGGTCATCCTAAATATGAGTTCCCAAAATTTTGCGTGATTGAAAAGTTCAGGAATGAGCAATTAGGAGCAGTCAGTGTTGAAGGCTTTGGAGAACACATTCCGGAAGGCGGACACGGGACAAGAAGAGGGTGAGTGTTGAGGGACGTGTGACGAACGAGAGGCTGTATCCCTTCGCACGGGCATGGCAGAGGGTGCAAGGAAGAGTGCAGGTTCTTGTGTTTGAAACAAAACGCATTTCAGGTTTCGATGGCGTGAATTTTGTGGCATTGTCCCATTGCCAGACCTGTCGGGCTAAATATTGGTCTTCCGGCATGGCTTGGTTTGCACTAGTGTGCAGGGCTGAAAAATTGTAGAAGTAGAAAATGGACGTGGCTCATAGCCTACTGTGTGGCTGTCAACACGGACTTGAAGGAGTGGATTGAAATCCTGAGTCATGTTTGTTTGTCCGATGATGAAAGCTTAGGTTTTGTTGGTGCACGGAGTGGTGGTTGGGGGTGATGTATCCTGAAAATTGGCTTTTTCCCAGAGAGGGGAAGGCGTGAGTCTCCGGAATTTAGCGTCAGCTAATTCACTTTATGACGAAGTGTGGTATTGTGTTCCAATAAAATGGCGATGTTAGTTCGTTGTGCCATGATGATTTTTTCTGTGCCGGAGATTTTTGCTTTCGTAGCAGCAAATTCCATGGAGATTGGAGAACAGTTTTTCCTTAGTCTTGCTTTTTTTTTTTGGTTTAGTTTATGCTAGATGCCCCTAGGGGAAAGCAGGGTCCTAAGTGGGTTGGTTCGTGCTTCTTTCTGGCGTGAACGTCCAGACCCAGAGAAAAGACGGTTGAGAAAGGTAAACCCTAAACGACGGTTTTGCCTTCGCAGCCATCAAGACAACTAGAAACTGGGTGTTGGAATCCGGAGGTAGGGTTCCTTCGTGAGTTGACGTTGTTGAAGAGAGAATTGGTGATTGTGTGTTCCCGAAACCGGTTGTGACGGCCTTCTGCATAGTAAGGGTGGTTGGTGAAGGCAGGAGAAGGGTTGATGTCATTGTTGAAACAGGCAGGATGTTCGTTGGAGTTGTAGGTGATTTTGCAGATGATTACGAACGTTCTTTGTTCCTACGTTGTTGAGAACGTTTTGCAGCAGCAGTGTCGTTTTTCACAATGACTGATCAGTCATATGGGAAGATTTGGCAAGTTGCGAGAGTTGGGATTAGTCCCCATAGGAGTGCATTGGATTCATGGAGGGGTTGGTTGCGAAGGATATGCTCAGTGGAAGTGTTCAAATTTGATGTAGTCCCGGGAGTGATGTCCCGCAGGAGCAAGGTGGAGTTGAGAAGGGCTCTTGGTGAAGCAACTGAAGCTGTGACATATGGCATTTTCTTGAAAAGTTCAGAAATTGAAAGGTGAAGGTGCTTGATGTTGCGTTGCTTGGATCGAGAGAAAGTCTCTCGCACAGTGCATTGATTGCAGGTGCAAGGACATCAACCTGAGAGGCGGCACGGAGGCCTAGGCGAAGAATCCTGGCATTTTCCAAGAATTGCAGTTGGAGCATCAGCACGTTTTGGGATGAACGTTGCCGTTCCAAAATCCATTTCAGCTTCAGTTACTTAGAATTTCGGATTGTGAGAAGTGCGGTGGAATGGCCAATCCGGGTTCGTTGCTTGTTGTTTCTTTCCCTTAATCCAAAGCCGAAGGCAGTTGTTAGTCCTCAGTTCTTCTTGGAGGGAGGAGCTGGGTCAGGTTCGTAGAAAAAACGTTGGGAACTCTGGCTTCCACGGCATTAAGGAGGTCGAAAATTAGGATGGCCGAGGGATGCAGTGTTAGCTTGAAGGGAGTCTTCATAAGGGTAAGTGGTTGACGCTCAAGGTTTACTTGTGGTAAGGTGCGTTGGCATACTGCAAGGGCCGAGGTTAAGTCGAGACCATTATCAGGGTGGAGGACGGCATTAGCAGACCTGAAGGTCGAGTGACAAGGTGCGTTTCCTCATGCTTGGTGAAGGTGGAGATAAAGGGAGTCGATTTCCTCTTGTGGGAATCGTTGTCCGAGGATGCTACCCAGACGTGGGTAGAGGAGCTTGAGGACGAGATTGAGAATTGAAGAAGGGTCAGAGATGATTGTGGCGAGGGAACCATAAGACGAGCAGGGTGAAGTGCGGTGGTCCGCAATCGGGGTGTTAAGGAGCTGATCCAAGGATGGGCCAAACGTGGTCGGAGTTGCAAGAGGGCTTGTTGACTACGAACGGTAACATGATGGGAAGAGAGATGACGAGCTGAGCCCTTCATGGTTGGTGTTTAGAAGGATTCAGAAGCGAAGACAACTAAGGTTGGCGAGCGGCGACCGTTGGGGCGGATACCAGTTGTTCCAGGCGGATGCACGTTGTGGTCTAAGTTGGCCGGACTCGATGTGGGTTGACGATTGAGCTGTACCGGTGGCCTTAGCTTGTGTCATGAAAGGGGGAAGACCGTAGGCGAACGATGAAAGTCATTGTAGAATCGTAGTCACCAGGGTAAAGCCAGGTGATTGTGCAATGCCAATCCACGTGGGGAACAAAGGTGGCCGAACGGCCGAGAACCTTCATGAGGGTGCTGATGAACAAACTCGGAGACGTCGAATGGCAGGGAGCCACGAATGCAGCAAATCGGGGTAGCATCGACATGCGGGCTAAACATCTATGAACGAAGTACGGCTTGTGAAGAATGAGTGGTGCGGATGGTAAGGGCTTGTGAATGACGACCGGACCAGTAAACGACGAGCGATGGGCGAACGATGAACGGGTGTGCGGTTGGTGATGGACTTGAAGGACGGCTAGGCCTGCGGGCGACGAACGGAAGTGATCGGCAAACGGGTGCACAAAGGCAAATGGGCTTGAGCGGCGAGCGGGCTGGCAAACGACGAACGGAGCCACGAATGATGAACGGGTGAGTTTGAGTGGTGAACAGCCGACGGTTGCTGCACGGGTAGCGTACAGACGCAAGTGTGCTTGGACGGCGAACGGGCTGGGTTGGCGGACGACGAACGGGACAGCGAACTATGAACGGGTGCTGAACGTGAGGGTCCTTTGAGTAGTGAACGGGCTGCGAACGACGAATGGAGCAGCGAACGACGAACGGAGCAGCGAACAATGAACGGGAGCACGGACGTAAATGGGCCTAAATGGAGAACGGGCTGCCACAGAAGGTATAGAGGGAAAGACGACATCAGATCGACTAGTCAGGAGGATCGAGCAAGGGCTTGTTGATGATGAAAGTCAGGAGGAACCAAAACGGCGTGTGGTGACGAGCGCTGAACTGGCTAACGACGAGCGATGCCATGAGCTTCAACGATCGGCGAACGACGAACGGGAACGATGAGACGATGAGCCTAAATGATTGATGAACGGCGAACGGGAACGTCGAACGAGACGATGAGCCTCAAGGATTGACGAATGTTGAACGGCGAACGGAAACGACGAACGGGAACGACGCATGATGCAATGAGCTTCAACGATGTGATGAGCTTCAAAGAACGACGAACGGGAATGGCGAACGAGCGATGGCCTCGTGGATGAACGGCAAATGACGAACGGGAACGACGAACGATGTGATGAGCTTCAAGAGCGACGAATGTCGAACGGGAACGACGAACGATGCGGTGAGCTTCAAAGGCCGACAGACGGCTAGTGGGAATGACGAATGGTACGATGAGCTTCAAAGACTGCTGGACGGCGACGGATCAGCGAGCGGTGTGATGAGCTTCAAAGACCGGCGACCGGGAACGGCGAACGGGAACGACAAATGAAAAACAAGATGGCGAGTAACAGGAGCGAAGCGACCATGACGATTGCATAGAGGAAAAGAGATGGCAGCTGGCACCTAAGTGGGTATGCTAACTGGGCATATCTACGTTTTTATTTCCTCCAGGGTAACAGGCACTCAGGGACAGAATGCAAGAAATTTACAGGTAGTGTATTTTTCCTTCCCCGGCAACTAGATAAGATGGTTCAGAAAGTCTGTTAGTGTGACTATAGATGGACCCAAGGGATCGATTCACTGCATCAACGATTCCAACCTTAACCATTCACCTTCGTATATCGTGAGGGCACTCCCTTAATGGCTTGTCATGATGCGGTTGGCAGTGCGTGAACTCCCTCAAAGGCTTTCCATGATGCAGTTGGCACCTTGCTCCGAAAATCCATCCACCTGGAGTAGCTGGAAGATAAGCACCAAGCATGAAGTCTTAGGGCTGGTAACGCTTGGTGTTGAACTTTGCCTTTCTTTTGGAATACACATTGTTTGTCAGGGTAGTTTCCTCAGGAAGTCACTTAACAGCTCCTGGAGTGGGACGAACCATGCATGTGCAGGCCAGTCTATCGCAACCAATATGAACACCCCTCCCATCTTAACTATCACCTCCAAGATTAGTGGCAGAAGAATGTAAGGTGACAAAGAGGTCGGAAACATTACTTCCCATGGAGTTGTTAGAGCATCTGTCCAGAAAGCTTCCGGATCCGGAAAGAACTGACGTAAACTGAAGTCACTTGGTCGTCGCGTTGTAAACAAAGCAATCAGAAGTGTTTTCTAACAGATTTCCTTCAGGGTCCACTCTGTCGAAGGGATCTTCCCCTTTCTTGAAGAAGAGTCTGCCATACTACTCCTGTTCCCAGGAATGTGTAGCGACAAGATCTCATGTCTAGCTTCATGGCCAGCTCGAAGATCATCGAATTTCTACTGTAAAGATCCCTGGAATGTGTTCCTCCTCTTTTCCTTAGATACGCCACAGCACTTGGGTTGTTGCTGCGGATCTGTGTAGGCTCCAGACGGTCCGGAACACAGCTTTAAGGGGAGATGCTACTCAAAAAAACTGAAAATTTGGCAAAATTGTGATTTTTAAAAATTGTCGTATTTGTTATTTGTGATGTGTTTCCTACCAGAATCCAAGGTATTATTTGTGAAAGAGGATTATGTTATTTTTAAGAAATATTTGTATGAGCCAGTGTAAAAATAAAAACGTATAAAACTCTGCATAAAATGAAAAAAAACTTTTCTCTTTGCAAGCCTTTTTCTCAATACTAAGTTTACGCGTTACATGCTTACTAGGGAAATCAACTGTTTCTAAAGTATTGCTCCTTTCGGCTTGATTTTTTTTGGAGGGGTGGGGTACATAGCCTACCAAACGATAAGACCATTTGAGTGGGGGTGAGGCATGAGCAAGGTTAATTAAAAAATTAATAAAGTAAAATATTGTCAAATTTAATATCGTAATGCTTAGATATTACGTAAATTTATAAATTTGGCTGGCCCCACATGAAATCTATTGGTCTTATCGCGTTGCCTGACGTATTAGGTGAAACCTAAGTGCATAAGATTGTCCATAAATGAATTAGGAGAAGTAGGTTTGATTTCCCAATGAACTACTACAAATGACTTCGATTCATAATAAAGTGGCGTGGCACGGCAACCAAATTTTTTTTTTAGTATGGGTTTATGCCCCGAGTAGATACACCAAGTCATAAATCTCTTAAACCACTTAAACAAGAGTTTTTGGTTTTTGAGTAGCATCTCCCCTTAAGTTCCAGCACACTGAACTGCAACTTCTTTTCTCATGGATTCCATGTTCCTGAGGCTGTGGCATCATATGTGTGCACAATCCAGTCATTTGCGGAGGCGGTGACAAGTGAATCGAAGGGAGCTTCTTCTTGAATGGGGCACCTCCTGTCAAGTTTGTTTGTTGGTTCGCACCACCTGCTGTTCTCTTGAAGGGAATTTTGTTGATTTCCAGAGTCTCTTCTGGTATGGCTGCTCATTGGGGTCCGATGAAGTTTCCTGTATAAGTGCAGCGGTCTCACTGTTCATCTCCCGTCAGGAACAATACCATTTACAGCGTCCAGTTTACCTGTGAGTTGGCATAGCATCCTCAGTGAATAGTTGTTTTCCCAGAAAAAACAGGACTAAGTCTGTTATGGATTGAATCCTTTTTGTTGAAGGAGAAATGGTGCTATCCTTTAGACTGACAATTGCTCACAAAAACGTGACAGGTGGACATCGGGAGGGGATGAGACTTTTTTATGTCGATTCCGAAACCCAGCCTGAATAAAAGATTTGTTGTCTTTTGGAAGTACTGCAGAATTTGAAGACGGTCTATGCTGCGGAAAAGCCAGTCATCCAGGTTAATGGATCCTGACTTCTCCCGAACAAGAGCGGCAAGAACTGGACGAGTTAATACTATGAATAACCCTGGAGCTGTGTACAATGCGAATGGCAGCGCTTTGACAAACTTGTCCTTCCAAAACAAATGGTAAAAAGAAACAAAGATGCGCTTCCTTTATATTAATCGACACAGTCAATTGTTATACCGAACTGCGGAGTTGATAATGTTCCCATCATTTTTAATGAACTGTTCAGAATGAATTTGTTCACCGTTTTTTTTAGGGGGGGGGGGTACAAGAAATATTGGCACGCAGATAACCCTAGCACCTTCAGTTTTTGAGAATTCCTACTGCATATTTGTCCAGCAGACAAGGAGATCTTGAATTGGTGGTTTCGAGATTCCTAAGGTGGAGATCTTATCAACAGTAGGAAACTTTTGAATTTTGGTTGATAGCCACAAGAATTGATAGAATCCAATGGTTGTCATTAAATTCTTTCCAGGCCTCATTGTGACGATTCAGGCAGCCACCAATAGAAAAGATCGAAATCGGTACCAAAGGAGGCAATGGCAAAACGAATACGTTTTCAGCAAGCGAAATAGCAGAATCGTCTGCTTGTTTGGGGCTCCATTCTACTGAATGGCCGACACCCGGGCCTAGTACAATTTTTACCAATTGATCATTTAATATCAATTAGCTCTCACCCACAAAGATCTCTAGACAGACTGTTTCGCCCTTGTTTGGGCTCGTCAGTAGTGGGTGAGAGCTAATTGATATTAAATGATCAATTGGTAAAAATTGTACTAGGCCCAGGGTGTCAGCCATTCAGTAGAATGGAGCCCCAAACAAGCAGACGATTCTGCTATTTCGCTTGCTGAAACCGTATTCGTTTCGCCATTGTCATTTGCCCTAGCAAGCGTAGCCTAGCTCTCATCCACAAAGTATTCTCTACTGACGAGCCCAAACAAGGGCGAAACAGTCTGTCTAGAGATCTTTGTGGGTGAGAGCTAATTGATATCAAAGGAGGATTGTGAACGTCAGGTTTTTTTCCCCCCAGGCCTTGGTTAATGGACGCTTTGTTCCAAAGCTGATTCTATCTACCTATTGTTTTATTTCCTTTAACATGTCCCTCGTCTGGGACCCCTGCCATGGGAGGAAGATGGTAAGGTCATCGTTTTGATCCCAACAGCTGGTTTACTGAGGAATAGTCTTTCACTGAGGATTTGTTGCTTTCTCTTTTAATTTCTCTTTTAATTTGGCACTAAGAGAAGGGGCCACTTTCAATTCCTCGCCTTTAAAGAGAGCTGAGGCTTAATGGAATGGTTTGTAATTCCCGGATTTTCCTGGCATAATCTCTTCTGTGAAGCATGAAGTTGACAACTCCCCTGTCCATTGGTGAATTGCTTCAGAGAAACGATGCTTTCCTTTAATGGATAGAAGTTGTTTACGAAAGCATTGTAAGCATTATCTATGCGAAGATATGCCAGCACCGTAGTGTTTCCGATAGGAATAGGACAGCTTAGTTCTGAAGGAAAGGCAAGAAATGGCAAATCATTAGTTAGCTTGCAGCTCCAACAAGATGAAGACATTGTTTGTTCGCTTATCAATTTCTTGTAGTAGTTATTGGGCACCACACCCTTCCAAAGAAGCATCTGAGAAGATGTCGCATCCAGGAAGGGTGGGTGAAACATTATCATAAAACTATCTCTCAGACAGAGAGTATCCATTAGTCGCCTGCCACCATCTCTATAACGCGTAAACCTTCAGACGACCGCTTACTGACGCAGAGACGCACAAATGAAAGAACTGAAGACCTTTGCTCCTCAAATTGGTTACTTCCGATTTCCAAAAGCAACATTGCAGTAAGGTCAATTGGTTGTCTGACCCTGGCCACCACACCGACTCCTCTCGCCTTTGTTGCTACGTACGGTAGGAAAGCGCGTTCAGCCGTTTTCATGGAGGGAAGTGCAGGCACGCACTCCAGGGTTAGCGAGCTGGCTGGTGATTGGTTGAAATTAAAACCTTAACGGGTAAAAAACATTTGAGAATAAAATGCTAAAATTGCAGGTAACTTATATTTGTTAGCAATAGAAAGAATGGTTAGACATAGCGGATGGGGAATGCAGATGGAACGTAATATTTGTATATATTGCCATTTTTTTTTATGGTAACGATGTATGACTTGGCGCTGTAGGTGAGGAAGAGATTTCAAATATGTAACACAGAGAGGAGTGAGCCACGATGGAGAATTGCATTTTTCGACCCACAGTTCCCCTTAATCTTCGATGTTACTCCATTTGGAACAACTATTGCTGACGTACACATACGTTCATAGTGCTTTAAACGGTTAATGGATAAACTCAAACCATGGATAAACTCAAACACAGTTACCAAGTCCATATTACCAAAATCATTCATAGGGCTACACATAAATACGGTACTCGATTCTGTGTTGAAATGAACTTCAATAATAAGGATAAAGTCTCTACAAGGATCACGAAGTGCAAATTCTGTTCCAAATATTTAGATGTGTATCGGCCCAGCTTGGATTGAGAACAGGGAGAAGTGTAAGTATGTTCCAATCCTTACCTTCTCTCATAAATCTAGCCATAAGGCAAAAATAGTTACCCCTGAATGTGGTAATAAGGGGGGTCTCTTTATAACGAACTATCTAGTATGTCAAAAAGTGGCTCAATACACAGAATTTTTTTAATCCAGATAGTTCCTTTATAGCGAACTGTTAAGTGATTACAAAGTTCCTTATGCAAGGTAGTAGAAGCCTGGCAAATCAAATCGAACTATATCTGCTGTCTGATTGTACTGCGAGGATAGTGTACATAAGCTGTAGTTTTACACTGTTCAGTGAAAAGTTTCAATGTTGGGTTGTGGTACAGGTTTGCCTTTTTCGTCGTCTGACAAATTCATTGATTTCCTGGTCGACACAATGTTTTGTAAATTACAGTAGTTCCTCAAAAGGATGGCTTTTAGTAAGGGTGTTCCGAATCGAACATGGCCGAACAGAGGTGTTCAGATTGGTTCGGAATACCGAACCGAACATCATTTCACTTCTACTTGACGGATTTTAATGTTTGAATATACCATTTAGAAGCTTTCTTCGCCAGCTTTCTGTTGGTCCAAACCACAAGTCCTACCTCTAACCGTTCAGAAGTTATGAGGGCAAATGTAAATGCACAAGAATTGTTCTTTATGCTCAAACTTAGTTTCCACATCTGTTCACGTGAACATAACAGCAATGGTTGAGAAACTTATACTTTTGCGAACCTAACCAAACTGTTTTAAATTATATTTTACAGGTTGATTGGTTTGGTACATTTTTGTTCGGTTCGGAAGTGTTTGGCATTCAGTTGGTTTAAGGTTTGTTCAGTTTGATTTCGTTTGGTTAAAATTAGTGTTCGGTACATCCTTAGTTTTTAGTGTGTGAAAAATAGGGATGTGCTATACTAGAAAAATTCGAGCC